>JAOEHT020255873.1:0-18758 GCA_025448195.2 Parazoanthus atlanticus
CGAACTGGTGTTCAATATACAAGTCCGAACCTCCAACTATACACACAGTTGTGAAAAGCTCATATCTCCAATGGTATTTATGACTATTTAACACCAAGTCGAGGCTAAAACTGCATAAATGGGTCTGTAGTCATTGTGAATCAGTGGCAACTACGAATATCCCCCGCACCAGAGAGAAAACGTTTGAACATACATGGACTATTGTCCCTCCCCCTACGTTTTGAGCATGTTTATGTAACATTGGGACGATTTCTGAGCGCTTGACACTTTTTGTGTGTTCGTGTTGATCAGTATATTCTGCGACGATTAGTCTTGTGTCAAATTTAGACAAATCCCAAACTTAAGAATGAGTAATTGTCAAGTACCCTAAGTACGGTATGCGAAATTGCTTGGAATCTTTAGCATTTGAATGAATTGTCCCCTGCTGCCAAAGGTCTGTTTAAACCAATGGCAGCAAGAAACAGCGGACCACGTGTAGTTCAAACTCTGATGAAACTACAGGTTGACCAGTTATGAAAAGACACAAAACGTGTACTCAAGCGCAATTGCTTTGTTTAATACCAACACTCACTTTCATATATGTATATTCAAGAAGGCATTGCGTTTTGTGTAACGATATTAGGGGGATTATTAAAGCCCAAGTATCTGAAACGGTAGGAATGAGTCATTTCAGTTGGGCTATACTGCATATATAATGGTCCATTTTTCCTCTGAAAAAGATAGAGAATGTTAGACCACGTTATGCAATCTTAGCGTGCAAGCGTCACTGCGAAGAATCTTGTCTCATTTCCATTCCTGCGTTTGCCGTTTCACGTATTTGTGGTATTAATCTATCTTATAACATAGCTTTACGTTTCCGGATAGAAACTGTTAGATACATATAACTCAATAACGACTTTCTTTTATAGTTTGTGGCCTTTGTGACAGAACAGTTAAGCACACGTCTACACGACAGGGAGTTCTGCCTTTCTTTGAAGAGGACGTGCTGAGCTTTTGTTCTCCATTTTTGAACCAGTACAGCTGTCAACAGCTGGTTACACCTGACGTCGCTACAGCAAATCAAAGCGTCATTCATTCATTCATTCATTCATTCATTCGGTATTTTGTCTGAACCTTTGTTCCCAACAACTCACCCTATCCAACTCGTTCTGTCTTCCACAAAATGAAACTTCCCGATTTGAAAACGATTTGGTGGTCAAAGCCAAGTTTTATAGTACGTTTTCGTCATTTTTAGCGATTTGCCATTGTTCGCGCATTAAAATCGAGTCATCTAATTTTTGTTTCTGTTGTTCTGTTTTTGCATTATTATGTTTTTGTATTTTTTCATTGTTTGCCAAATTGCAGAGTATCAGTCGCCAAATATGCAAGCACAAAGATACTTACTAGTTTTTCTACTGATCAAAAGATTACTTCTCCCAATGCAGAGGATTCTAGTTCTTCAAATTCTTTTAACATTTGAAAAATTTGTCTTTGAGCAAAATGGAGCTTGTCTACCAAATTTGCAATTTAACGAACCATAAACTTTTTTTTTTAATAATTAGAAAGCAAGGAGACCGTGTTTCCACTCTGCCCACCCACTTCAGTTCTGTCCAATTCCGCATTTTAGTCCATCGCTTTATCTTGCCTGTCTATGGATTTTTATCAGTACAAATCGTTTCACGCTAGGTTATCCTTTCATATTTTGTTGTGATGTGTAAAAGCGGGCACGCGGACAATTCATCAATAAACTGAATTTGAGTATCACGAAAGATACACTGTCAGTATTAAATCAGAGCCACTCGTCTGATCAGATCAGTAATCCGTTTCAATTTGTATAAAAAAGAAAACAACCTAGAAAATCGACCAAAACTGAGACTCGTAAGTCGCTGACTGAAATCAACGCAGAATCGTATAAACTCAACTTGCGCTTTGTTTGGCTTCTGACTTGTATGGTTTTGCGCTGAGTTAATTGGACTAACAGTAACAATAAAATACTTCTATTGCGCCTTTTGTAGGCTTCTAAGTTGCTGACTGTGCGGTTGACTTGAATGAATTTGTGCTGGCTTGAATGGATTCGTGTTGACTTGAAACTGACTTGAATGGATTTGTGCTGACTTGAATGGACTTCTGTTGACTTAAATGGACTTGTGCTGATTGTTATATCGACTCGAAGCAGTAAACACTAAAACGACTGATTCATCCGACTGATGAAGAACTGAGTAGGACGAGCTTTTAATTTGCATGTTTTAAGTTTTTACAGCTAGCTTTTTGTAATCTGTATATTTGGAAACAAGCATACTGTTCCATTAATCAAAGTCTATATTCCACATATTCCTAGTCGGAACACCACCAATTGAACATACTCTTGGTTTGAATTTCCAGATTACTATATGACTTGCCGTTGTTTTTATGGGCGTAGGCGCTTAGTTTCTTATAGTCAGTTTTAACCAGTTTAGAACTGAGCAAATGGCTATCAAAAAACAACCAGCGTGAAATGAACGAAACTAGTTTTTGTTTTACGCAAGATAAGTGAGGTTTCCATTATACATCTGAACGAAAATGAATTGTCTATGATTATTCATCTGTTTGCTCGTTTCGTTTTAGATTGTGTTGTTTTCTTCCGGGAAATAATTACTTTTCTAAAAATATGGCACGTACGTTTCCACGTTTATTTTTACTGTAGATGTCCATAATGTAGCTCAACACAGCATATCTATACAAATAACATCACAAAAAGGGTTCAACACACGATGTGTAAAAGTGAGATAATAACGCAAAATCACTGTTAAACTGCAATCTTTGAGTACTAGTATTAGCATTAGAAATAGTATTGGTATATAGTATTAGTATTAGCATTTGTATGTGTGTTAGTATTAGTGTTAGTATTGAGTTAGAGTTAGTGTAAGAATTAGTATTAGTATATATTATTAATATATATTAGTGTTAGATTAGCATTACTAATAGTATTACTGCAGCTATCTTTGAGTAGAAGTGTTAGTATTAGTATTTATTAATTTAAATGAGTTACCTTGCCCGTTTAACGGTTCAGATGGAAACAGATTATTTAGGGAATGTGTAAGTTTGCAACCATACGCGTTTTTTGTTATACGAATCATGTATTTAGGCCGAGGGACTTTATTCTCATTCAAATTTGAGACAACTTCAGTCTCAATTGCTCTATTAGTTTCTATTATTATATTTCCAGGACTAACAAATTAAGAGTACGGAATAACCCTACTGAATGATTAAAAACCTAATGGTATTAAATTTATAATCGAAAGAAAGAACCACCTCCACAGTATGTATAGTGTAATCAGCCGTTTATGCTGCTCGATGGACTACAGTTTATAGACGGAAAGAGATCGTGTTACACTAGTGATTATTAGTCCAAAATTCAGTACGTTATTTGAAACTATACAGATCGACTCTTCTGCTTGATTTTGTTCTTAATTTGTTCTTAATTTTTGGGCATTCTGAGCCTCACTGGTCTTGCATGTGAAGCTGTTCTTCAAAAAAGGAAGCATGTAGTCTGTTTAAATTTGAGAATGAAGGTCGATAAAATAAAGGCAGTCGTTCCATCCGTCCTCCCCAAGGGCTCGATACATAAAATTATTCTGGAGTTAAATTAAGCTGGAGTTGTTTAAACTATGTTAAACAACTAAAGATATCAATATTGCAGCAGCTCTGTACCGCCTTCAATCCCCAACGAGACACTGATAAAGTTAATTTGGCATGATTTGATTCTGAAGACTCTTTTGAATATTTTAATGTTTAGACATTTTGATGTTTAGATGTATTTTTAAAGTCAAAAATTCGCTTTTGTTAAAACCACTCTGCACAAATTTTACTGAGTAAATGTAACCGTTGATGCGGTAAATTGAGAATACACGATCGCTTCTGCGATACATAAATTCAAATAAATGTTTTTCCAAAATGAATTTCTGCGACGGATGCTTGATGTGTTTGCACAAGGCTGGCGGGAATATTAGACGCATGCGTAGTATGCGAAGCAACAGTCAATTTTGTGAATTGCGCGCTTTGTAAAATTCACCCAAAAGGAGCTTCAACATTTCTTTCGTAGTTTTTGTTAGTTAAAGCGGCGATGAAAAGTATTTCAACTGCCGTCTTAAGAATGGTAATGCGCTATCCATATACACTTATATTGAGCAATGTTCCCTCAACCCTTATGAATATTTGTGTATAAACCAGATTTACGGTGCCACACTAATTCAATTGCTACATCAAACATGGAGGGAAGCTCAAACAGTATCCGATGGCTCAGGCGGGCAGCTGCTCCGCCTGTGTAACCTGAACCGTGTGCAGAGAAAACACAAAACCTGATGTCACTATATACACAGGACGAAGAAGGACGGCTATTGGAGACACACATCAACTCTCTTTGTTCTTTTATAAATGAAAGAGAGAACGTACTAATTTATCCATTAATTTTTTTTCCAATTTCTAATTCCTTTCACAGGCTTACTAATATAGTTATAACACAACCACCGTTTATTAAAACGCGTATCTCATTTTTTCCCTTAATATTGTCTCTCTCTCTCTCTCTCTCCAGTTATCCCAGTATAATAAGAGTGATTAAGAACCGTTATTTTTGTAACGGAGTGTTCGATTATCTAGTCAGACATCAATATAAACCACAGATAGTTAGAATTGAGTAATAAAAGAAGAACACATCAAAATGAAAAAATGCACAAGGTTTTTTGAAAGGGAATCAAGTTTCTCTCGAAGCAAAACAGGTTTGAATAAGCGATTTTGTAATTCCGTTCTTTTCTAGTTTGAAAATGACCACATATAGAAGATACCCATTTCTCAAATAAAATCAGATCAATAAACACACGCTCGAACCTTCTGAAAATTTATAAGAAGACTAAAGGATGAAAACTCGCTTCACTGCAATTACCGAGTTTATTTCGCGAATTTTTTCAGACGGAACTCGATACAAGTAAACTGACTTAGAACTAAAGCTATAGTTGCATGCTTGTGAAAGCCACAAAATATATAAAGTCAGCTTTGTGAAAACACCGTTGCAAGAAATCGTTTTACATTGTAGTTTTAAAAGACGTTTGTTTTTAAATGTCTGCTTTCTGGCTTTGAGAAGCGAATTACTGTATGAAGACCAGTTTTAGTTACAATATACGGGTTGAAACTGTTTGTCACTAATTTGAACTCCAACGAAAACTAACACCTTTTCTTTCCAATGTGTGTTTTTAATAAATCTATCACGTAAATAATATACTGTTCAAACTTTCCAACAATGAAATATAAGAAAAGCAATGGATCTGTCTACTGGTGGCACGGTTTGTACAGAGTTAATGCGAGTTTAAACTGAAAACCACAACCCCGCCTATTTTTCCCAGTTCGCGAGTTCTGTTCCTTAGAACACAGCTGTTTAAAGTCGCAGGTGTCAACCTCAAATCCTGTCACTAAAACACTAATAAAAGATGTCTTAATTCAAAAAGGAACAAGTGATATAAAACCTCGTGTTGTGCTCCAATTTGTTTTCATGACTTTTTGTGAAAAAGATGGACAACTGAGAAAAAATCCCGTACTCTGAGCACGATTGTAAGGATTACTTTTTTCAAAATTGATAGTATTAAGGATCAAAAGAATCGTATTAATCTTCGTAATAAATAATACATACCGGTTAAGTCTAACAATTAACAAAACTGCAAAGTAAAATTGTCCGTTATTGTAGTGGTAAAAAACGATAGCAAGTTTGTAACATTATGTACTTGAGCTGGATGCTGAAAGAAGCAGTGAAAAGCAACACCAGTCATTTTAACTTTGAATATGTGTGCGTGCGCCGTTTCATGTTGGAAACGGTTCGCTGTCTAAAGAATCCATGATAAAACCATCTTAGTTAATTCTTTATTCATAATTAGAAGTTTATTATTGCAACAATGAGTTATTATGAACCACTGCTGAAGTCATTAATATCTTGGTCCAATTAAAAAGCCAGCTTGTCTTCACCCATTTAAATCGCAGCCTTTCGCAAAATCTCGTCTTCATTTATCCATATATTTCCAATCTTTTTGAAATTAGAAGTGACAAAAAATGCAGGATCAAAACGATTGACAACATGATTTTCATAGAAGTAGTTCTTTTTCATACTTAGGCTAAGGACTCGCCTTTACACAGAACTGATGTATTTTGTTGACCCTCTATAAAATTCAATGTTGAATCTTTTCAACCCTTTGGTTTTGTTGTTTCTATCAGGTCCTCGATAAAGAACAAAGTAACTTATGATGCGTGTGCAAGGCTAGGATAGCTTCCAAACCGGTTAAAAATAAAATGGTGCGCCATTCAAGTCCTTTTTTGCGGTCGTTTTTTCAGAAACGCCAGCATCACGGAATTCATTTTATTTGTGACTGTGTTCAGTTTGAAACATCATTGGTGTTTCTTTGGTTTTGAATTTAATATCCGTTAGAGACCCAAGGGCTAGAAAAACCAGTTCTCGTTGACCTAATTATTTTCCCGTGGGTCTCTGAGGATATGAATTTAGGAATGATCACCTAAATTTACTGATGCCTTCCTGTACGATATCCTATATACTTTGACAAAACAGAGCTTTAATTAGGCAATGGTTCATAACTGGTATCTAATCGGCGACCAGAACTGGCAAAACGCTAATTAGTTCATAGTATTTACTATAGCGAAGTGAGGCCCAAAACTTTAAATTAATAAGGAAAAGATTATCTAAAATCGCATGATTAGGGTTTTCTAAATCACAAAATACAGTGTCTTCAGTAGGACGGGAAATTTTAATCGGCAGTTAACTGATAGTAACATAGCAAAACCTTTCACAAGTAGCAAAGAGTTAACCAATTAATAAACCTTGCTTGAACTGATTCTTGATCTCATATCACACTTTTTCATTCAGAAAAACGATTGGTTTGATCATGACATAGATCACATCTACGTAAAGCTTTTTTGATGATCTTAATCCTACCAGTATTTCCCCAATTTCCATTTTTTTCAATGTCTTTTCATAAGTCAAGTATCTCAGAAATAGGTTGCGCTTTTGGTCGTTTTAATCTGATGTTAATTTATATGTTTGAGAAATTTAAACAAACCTTGATTTTGAACCATCATTATGTCTTCTTTTGCGCTCGTAGTGCTTTCCTCCTTATGAGTTGTACTTCTGGCCCGTTTTTCAACCAAATCGCGCTCAAACGCCGCCGGGAATCGTGTGCGCTCACAGTAGCATTCACATGTACAACGAGCAAAGCTTGCGTAAAAATCGTGAGGCGCGTGTCGGTATCTGATCTCGGCCGGGTAACGATAACTGTAGTGGTGTGCGAGCAGGTACCCGGGTCTTGTTAAATCCATGCTGGTTGGGAGGTCGAGCTTGTGGTGTGGTGTTTAATACTTGTCCGACCTGAGTTGTATCAATGATAATCTGCTGACTTGATCGCTAGTCAAATATAATGAGTGTAGCTTGTTGAAGCATACTGTGAATATAGTGTTTTACCATAGGCACGTCAGTCACTCGACCAATCAATTTACGACTCCCAGCAACGCTCAGACTTGACTGAATCTCATTGTTCAGTATGGCCTCAACAGACTTCAATACGCCTCAATAGACCTCGTTTGGCCCTAATACACCTCATTGGGTGAATTGTTCTGAGACATATGAAAAAATACTAAAATCATTAAAAAGGTGAATAATCCTGTTTTTATGTTCCGGGAGTAATCATTATGACCGGTACAGACGTTAAACTAGATGATTAATTTTAACCGAAAATAGTGGAAAAGAAACTGGAAGGTTGTGTATGTTCTTAATGTCTAGCTTCACATGTAGTCTCTCAAGTCTTAAGTATTCTCTCTTAAAGAAATCTGCGGTGCAATAAAATGAAACTAATTCGTTTTTAGTCCTAAATTCTTTTTTGGAACTGCTTCTGTTTTAAAAAGAACAGCCGCCAGCTTGATACTTTACAACTGTCTTAACACTGACTCACGATTTGGTCCATACGATTTCGGACTTTTTAAAGTTTGAAAAGACTCGAATGTATTTCACCTTTTCCCCCTCATGGTTTTCCAATAAACTTTTCATAGCATATTATACCAAGGACTGCATAGCTATGTCACACTCCATCCTGTTTAAATGTATTAAAACATTTCTATAATGGAATTATTTGCAGCCGACTGGAAACATTTTTGAAAACTTCAACATATAATTTATGTTGTTATATCACTTTGATAAGAATCGCTAATCTATCGCAGTCTATATTTTTGTGGAAAAACAGTTATCTACTTAAAATGGCTTATATATATACATGTATGAAGGTGAAACTTGAATCATTCCGGAATGAATTCGCAGTTGTTCAGACCTTGTCTTGTCACTCATTTTTTTGTAATGCTCAGGCATTAATATACATGTATTTGCTCTTTGTACTGAAAATTTTGGCTTGCTATTGCCGTTTTAAAGTTTGGTGTTTTTAGTAGCGGTAAGAAACTTCCTTCGCGTCTACCGATTTGATTTTGAAATATCTTGCGCTCCATCCTTCAAGGCTATAAATCAGAAGTCTTTGGTTTTAGGGCTATTTTTTGCTTCACGATCAGCGCAGCACGGTGTTTTGCAACGATATCAGCTGTTTAGATTACAGTTCGGTTCAAACTAAATCCGGCGAACATTTCTTTTTCTATGCTCAACTTTTGGGGCTGTTTGGAAACAACAGAACAGCTCTTCTACTTATCTACAGGTATACCATTCATGGTCCTTTATCATATGATACAATATCACAGAACACCAGAAAAATTCAAGTTTCCATGGTTTATTTGCGGACCAATTACCTTGTTAACGATCGGCTGGTGGTGTGTTTATTGCTTCCAAGCTGATCGCATATGAATTACTACTTTGGCAGAAGTTTATAATTTGTTTTGTGTTTTACTGTGTTGTTTTGTGTTTTACTGTTTGTTTTTAGTTTAAAAATCAGGCGGGTTGGTTTCCAGGGAGTTTAAAATGTTTCCCCAGGTATTTTGCTCCATTGTTGTAGCACAAGATAAACTCTTCAAGAAGTATTGCTTCAATAGATCCATGTAAGACTTCTCTTCTCTCATGACAACACTTTTATTTTTGGAAATATCCCAGCTGCTTTCAGCTGTCCACACATTGCTTTATAGAGCAGATAATGTCGATTGAGTGGAGGTGTCTGCCTACAGTTCATTGTGTAAACAGCATTTTCTGTTATACGAGATTTTAATTGCTCCTAGTGGAACGTTATTGGAGCAAACAGATTAATGTTTCGGTCATTACACCATGACATAGCACTGTTCAAATGACGGTCATGCAGCACTTGCGTAACTTAGATTCTTAAACATGCCAACGTTTTCTAAAAGAGGCAAGAAACCCAAATTATACAACGGTTGATTAAAGTTTATTGCCAGGCTTTGTCTAAAACTACCAGTTCATCAAATGTTTTTGTTTTCAACTTAACATGCTTTTGTCAAACCTTTTTTGCATATCATTTAGTAGTGTGTCACTTTTCTACTGCTATACAAAGTAGCCACAACTTTTAACCTCAACCCACACCATTTCATTTAAATTTAAACACTTTGGGTCCAGAAATTATTCTTGCATCGTTCGAAAATGCAATACATTCTGATACTCAAGCTAAAAAGTCACCCAGGAACCGACTGGTTTCAGTGCACAAAGAAATACATTTTGAAAAGTCATTTATTCGATCAGTGTTAACCTGTGTTGAAACATAACGAAAGCGTTGCGAGAAGAGATCTATTTTTAATTCCAAATTCCGGCCAATTCAGTAGAACATGGCAGAGTTAAAAAAGGCCATAATGATATGTCAGTGATATTGATCAGCTTTTGAAAGTGAATTTTGATATTCACTGCATAGAGATGAATTATTCTTATGAAAATAACGCGTGCATGGGATCCTTCCCGATATCGAGGTAACCGGCTATCATAATTAATCTCGACCCCAGAGCTCTACCCCAATTTTGCGACACAGCCAAATCCTATCAGTAATACTCGTCCAATATCAACTTGATGTATATGAACTGCTTTACCAAAGATTTGTCAAACTATGGACGGTCAAGTTAAAAATATTCTAAAAGTATTCAACACACTTCAGTCTACTGATCTGATAATCAGTTGAACCAATCTCAACAAAGGTCACTAGAAAGTTTTGTTTCTGACAGGTTCAAACAATAATTAGTCCAAGATTCAGAAGGAATAAGTAAACGTAATCAATTCAACGAAGACTAGATCATCACACTAGGCCGACAATTGGAAGACAGCTTTAAAGTAGATCAACAACATCACAACTTTTTAAGAACTACCGTAAAAACTCAAGTAAGCAACCGGGGCGCTTATTTAATTTTGGGACCTAGAAGAAGGGGCGCTTATTCGAGAGAGGGCCGGGGGTTATGTAGTTTTTGACGTCTTTAATACGAGCGAATATGACTTGTAAGACTTCATTAAACAGTAAAAAGTTAATAAACGTTTTACAACGAACTGTAACAAGTATAAAAACGACAATTAGTTGCTAACGTGTTGAGTAGGGGGCGTTTATTCGAGACAGGACGCTTATTTAACAAAACCGGTTCGCTTATTCGAGAGAGGGCGCTTATTTGAAGCAGGGCGCTTATTTGAAGCAGGGCGCTTATTTGAGTTTCTACAGTATATCACCCAAAACCAAGTGGGCTCAGACTCAAAACTGTCGAGAAATATTTTCTCTTTTAAAGATCTCAAAGTGCCAATAGTTCGTAACTCTGCAATGCAAACGCAATAAGCTGCGTCTGAGAGATCTCGCGTACAAAAAATACCGGTAAAATATTTGAAGCGAAAATGTTATTTAGTATTGACATGTACTGATTTACTAAACGCAATAAACTCAGTTTTGCAGTGTGTCAATTTTTTCTGGAGATTAATCCACGAATCTTTTAAAAAATAATATTTAGCAGATTATGTTTGATTCAAAATCAGATCTCCTAGTTCTAACACCAACAAAGCAACCTTTTTGAAAATTCAGTCCATATCTTGTCTGTACTGTACTGATACGTATAAATAATGCACGCCCACGCCCACGAACCCACTAGGTCCCAGTCCTAACTAATCAGTCCTTGGTGCAGCTGTCTAACATGCTCTTCTGCTCGGTTTCTGAGAGTCTGAATGCTCGATGTCCGAAAATTCACAAACGTGTTGTGTACACCCTCATGCTCCTGTGGTTTAGCTGGGGGGAGGTGTTCGTCTAGCACCTGTGGCCCACCTGGGGGGAGGTGTCCGTCTAGCGCCTGTGGCCCACCTGGGGGGTGGTGTCCGCCGACCAAAGAGTCAGGGTGACATTGCTGTGCTGCTGGCATAGACTTGCTGGCGACTGAGAGGGAAACGTTTTCCGCGGGAATGTTTGATGAAATTGTTGGCCGAGATAACACAGTATTAGTAACCACACAAGACTTCTGTGTTATTGCACTGGACAAACTCGCAACAGGGCGAACAAGCACAGGTCGCTCGGCCGCCGTGGAGATTCGTGTCGAAACTAGACCAGAACCTTTTTCCGTATCACCTGAGCCATGATCAGTTTTTGTGATGTTTGTTAATGGCGCCAAATTTTCCGAGTTTATGACTTTCTTACGTGGAGTTCTAGGAACAGGATTAGGTCTTGAGAGAATACTTTCTATCGTGAATGACTTTGAAGCTCTAGAAGTAGAGTGCGGCGGGATTTTATTTGGTATTGAGGTCGTGTCCCTTGCAACCCATGAGGCCGAAGACGTTTCCTTTCTCTGTTTTGTGTTCTCAAAAGTGATCTTCACTGGTTTGCTGACTTCGTTCTTTTTTCTTCGCCCTGGTCCAGACTTGGTCTTTCCATCCCTTCTCCACTTGGCTCTTCTGTTTTGGAACCACACCTTGAAAAGAAACAAGTTTTAAAAACAAACTTGAGGTGAATTGATAAACACACTCAGCATCAATGCCCGAAACTGATGTTGGCGGAATTTAGAGATCGTTATCAGCAAAACTACGCCGACACAACTTGTCAAAACAAAGAGCCTTGATGCTTCCTTTCTAAAACTTGTGCCAAACCAAATGCAAACAAAATTAAAGCTAATCTTTTTGCGAAAAACACAATTTTAAAGTTACAGGGGAAGTCGTTAGCATTTTTGAGAATGAACTCGCAAGGAATGAGCACTAAATTTGAAATTGCAACTTCTCTGGAAATTTAAGTTTGAAATTATTTCTCAAGATCCAACCGAATTCTTGCAAGAGGAACTTGTTTTTTCGTCAATGCGTAATGAACATTGGTGATAGTGTATATAGCATCCAAACTGATTTATATCCAAACTGGTTAAATGGTATAACACTTGAAGTAACTTACTGTGTATGTAATTTCATGGTGCAATAAAATTATTTTTAGGTCAATGTTGTGAACTTCAGTTAAGTTTGAAAGATCCTATAAAAACAATTTTTGATCATGACAAGACATTACAGAGAGTGAGAGACGCAATTATATGTGGTTAAGCAAATATCTGGTGTATCATTTCAATGAGTTTATGTAGATATCCCAGAAGTTAATGCCACATATATCCTTGATGTGATAAATTGTTATAATCTACTAGTTATGTGCACTAGTTAGAAGAATCTAAATATGAAAACTATAATCAGTTAGTACATATTGATAGTATTTTTATTTAGTATATCTATACATATGTTTTAGGTTTTTTCATTTACTTAACTAATTGTTTGACCAAAATTCTTGCAAATGAGAATATGGTTGAATAAAGCTCTGTTGTATCATATCATATCATATCACAATACCATTTATACCGGTTATAAACGTTTAGCATTTTAGAAACTTGTCACAAGCACAAGTTGAGTGCTTCGTGCACGTAAAATAAACAGGATTGCCACAGAATGTCGTTGCATGATGCTTGTTCTCCATCGAGAAGCTCTGCGGTACACCATGTATAGTCGTGTTGTCTCTTACAACATAAATTCAGGAAGCAAGCTCATTATTATTTTTTCATGGATGAACTACGAAACTCCAACATCTATCTAAAGTCACACACAGCAAACTTAGCCTGCGTGGAATTAGAGGAAGTGATGACCATGGATATGCAAACTGCGGTTACACACGACATTAACAAACTATTTTTTTGCTTTCCATAAAATATGTACCTTCAATAGCAAGTCAGTGGATGTATCTAACAGTAACAATTATTACCATGCACATACGTCTGCATTTTTGTATAATAAAACCTGACATTCATTTCTTATGAGCCATGATATTTTAAAGAAGTGTAGCTGCACTCTCTTGAAAATATCTTTTGCTTCAAGCCCAGTGCAAGAAAATGACTTGCATGCTTTTTCGGTTGCCTTAATGACTTGCATGCTTTCTGGGCTTTGTCGAACACTTTCTGGTTACTTTATGCTGGTATGACAATGAAACACAAGAATTGGAACATCATTTCTTCTTCTGTTTTGTAAATTCATGGTCCTATCGAGTCATTAGTGTTTCCAAATTAAATAAACAGCAACTCTACACTGTCGTTGCTCTTCTTTTCTTTGTTCTTGTTTGAAAATAGAACATTGTTACAAAGCTGGCAAATATCAAGATTTAAAGGATAAAGATAACTTGATTTCGGACTCTCGCAACTCTCCAAACAATCAAATTAACACCAAAGAAAAACCACCCGGTGTGAACATTTAAAGACGAATTTGTTAAGCTGGCACCTCAAAGGAAAAGAGGAACTACAAGCACTCGCTCAAGTGCTATAATCCTCACCAAACAGTGGATTTCGTTCCCCCCATGTTATAGGGAAACACTTCGGGAAAACAGAAGAGAAAAAAACAGAATGTAGAGAAGAAGAGACAAAGCTAATTCACTTAGTGTCTTGCGTCTTTGAACGGAAACTAATGGCGACTGATAGTCGCGGGGTAAATTCGCTTGTTTTGCACAACAGCGTCGGATTGCGAAAATGGTGAGCACAACTTGTGCTATTGGTCTGAATTACGTTTGTATGTCAGTCCTCTATATGGGCATAAATCACAGGGAAACCTTAAATAAAGATTTATGTAGTGAGGTGACAACAAGTTGGACAAATTCAGGGAAGTGGTACATTATTTTAATCCGGACTATAACTGTGAATATGGTGTCCCACTGCAATTCGCCACTTGCGGTACAAATTTAATTAGCAAGGCAAACTTCCATGCAGCGAAAGCCCTCTTTCCTCGATAACCTTATGTGTTTAAATTCCCCAGTATTCAACTTTTCCAGTCCAAACACTTAATGTTCCAACAGCATTACTGAAAGAAAACACTTTGTGCACCGAAATCAATCAGATGTCCAAACAAAAAGCTTTGCGAAACATATGGTGTTGTGAAAACCATTGCAGCATGCATCGGTTCGAACTAGCAGCGATCACAAATGCTTTTTCTTTTTACAGGAAACTTCAACTAATTGTACAATACAGCCACGTGTTAACGCAATTCACTTCGAGTCATAAATCAAAATGCTAAGTAAAACCTATCGTTGTATTTAATTTGTGTCCAATAATTATTTAGTGCTATAAGAACTCGTAAATCACTTCATTCGTGATACGTAAACGCGCATACAGCAACGAGAAACTCAGAACTATAAGCATGTTTTATATCGCACCTCTTCTACTAACCTAGTCCTAGATCAGACATAAATGGTAGAATGAAATTTATAGAAATGAAAACACTGCAAATCCTCTCAACGCGAAGCAAAGAACGTATGTTAAGTATGCTTTCGGCGCTTTTAATAATTCTCACCTGAATTCTTGACTCGAGAAGGTCCAGTTTGAGTGCAAGGGTTTCTCTCGCGTAGATGTCTGGATATTGGGTTTGTTTGAACACTTTTTCAAGTTCTGTGAGCTGCCATGTGTCAAAATTCGTTCTGCTTCTTCTCTTTTTGGGCAGAATGGGGAGCTCTGTTAAGAAATATGCAAATTAGAAACATGACCAAGTTGGCTCTTGGTATGGCATCTACTGAGAAGGTCACGGTAAAATGTGATTTTGTTATAAATGTCCAAGCAAATTGATTCAGTGCTGAAAGAGTTGCATAACAACAAAGCTGTAATTTCGTCAGGACCTACCTATCGTCTGTATGATTTCAATATCCATGTTGGGAGAGGAACTAGTTGTCAGAGGCAGCGAAGAACTGCCCGGGAAATGAATAATACTGACGTCTCCATTGCTGTCCACGGCGTAAGGCCAATGGGAGCTTGACATCTGAGAGGCTGCGGGGTTCGCTGTCACGACTAGGTTAAGTCCTGTTCGCTGATAGTCCATTTCTGTACTCTGTTTGGATTGCTTCTGAGGGATAGAGAACCGCCTCGCACGTTTTTCAACCGCTACTTAACGCGCTAAGCCGGCCAAGTTAAGATCAGGTATTAATACCACAAGCCGCATGTACACGCCTTGTTAGCTCGGTTGAGATGGCAGCTCGAATGGGGCTTCCCGTCCTAACAAGCCATCATGCCATCTGTCTTATTATCTAATTACCGCAAATAATCATGATTGATAAGACAAAATGCCCCGCCGTCTGCTCAGGACCACAAATCTGTCAGTTTGATAATCGAGAAGGTATAGGATTTAGGGTTGAGTGCCGGGGTTGTTTGTCCAATTGTGGCTGGGTCGCGCATGTTTATGTTATCTTTCGCAGCAATCAACCCAATCGAGGGTAGTGTAGGTTTACCACAGACCCGTTTGGCTGCTCGAGATTAAACTATTTTCATACAAATAGGCGCCTTGGACAAACTGAAATAACCACCTCTTGAGATGAAGGTTTTACACAAATCCACCGCTGCATGCATATGCGCGACTGCAATCGCTTTTTGATTGTTCACGCAGCCTTTTGTATTTGTAGCCCGTGCAAGTGCGCCTGAACAAGCAGTAACAACGCTCGTAAAAACGTGCAGAGCGTAGACTACTTGCAAAGGGGTTCCACCAGTCCATGATATTGTGGTTTGCGGAGCTGAAGGCAAATTGTGAAAGATACCGGAGGTCCGGTTCTGTGTTCTGCAGGACCTCAGTAAAATAAACTTACTTGCTTGTAATTTGAAGTAAAAGAAATTCAACATCAATCGCGGTGAGAAAATACGAGTGCCCCCGACTTAGTGTCGACTTAAATAGTATCGGGCTTTGGATCTGTTCAATTTAGAAATTACGAACACACGCCGATTACAATGCATGTGTAAAGCAATAGGTTTTTTAAAAATTTATATGGTATTTCAGTGGCAAAGCCTGATTTCTTCACGTTGCAGTTTTTCGATAGTTGTGCGTGGTCGTGCAACAGCCAAGCAAAATAAAAAGAAAGTCAATTAACATCCTTTTATAGAAATTTTTACTTGTCGGACGGTCGGTTTCTTATTTTTTACTATTGTAGGACGGAAGGTCGGTGATAAAAAATATCACTTAATACCGATGTTGATGTTGTTTTCTTTAAAAAGACTCGAATATGAGGTAAGTAGATAGCCATGTCATATATTACATCTATGAACTCGATTGTATTCAACTTGATTGTCCGAAGACGATAAACTTTTTAAGATTTAAGAGTATTTTATTTGACTAAAAAAACTGACAAGAACTAAAGCCGGAGTAATGAAACTTATTTTCTTTTGCATTTGGTATTTTTTCAAACTCTTGAAAATGTCAGGGTCATTTTATGAGTGAGAAGTTTGAAATAGAAAATTAAAAAAAGAGTATGGTCGTGGGCTTTGATTGGTGGTCGAGTGGATATTATACTGAATTACATGGCCTTATGAAACAAAATAATATATAGTTTACTATCTAGTACTAGCGAAAAACAGTAAAAATTACTTCCACGTGGCATCAAGTTCGGAAACAAATTCTATTTTTTCTATTTTTACCAATGAATTTTGTCGTAGTTGTTGACAGGTCGGAATGTTATTAGTGTCACCAAACCGTCAATGTTCACTTTCTCACAACTAATCTCATTCACTAATTAAATTAAGTCAAGACCTTATCTGAAGTGTCTTGACTCAGATTGAAAGTCTACATTCTCCTCGCGATCTCATCTCTGCTAGCCAGTTCCTGATAGATGCCAAAGAGCTTTTTGGTTGGTTAAATGAACTATTCATACTCTCGTGTTGTAGTTAATCACTTTGGTCATCTCAATAGCTAGATCAGTATATTAAAGTCAGAGAATCGTTTGCCGACTCTGGGCACGCCTCTCAAAGAGTCACGATTCGGTTGTTTTAAACTAAATTCAAAGATTTTCTCACACGATTGCCATTTTTAATATCGGAGCTGCTAGTTAAGAAAGTGTATTTTGTCTAAAATCAAAATCTTGTCTCAAATGGAAACAAAAACAGACAAAAACGACAGGAAAGGGCTATCAAGCACAGGGCGAAACTCTCACTGACAGACAAAACAAATTTGTCATAAATGACACCGCTGTCTTTTTAGCAAGCCACACTTGGCTGTATACAGTGTATCGACTATTGCAGACTATTGCGCTTTCAGCCCGCAAATATTCCAGGACTATTCAGTTCTGAACATTTATGTGTACCACTCATACGACATCGATCTTGTCTTTAGGTTCTTGGTTTTATACCAATATTTTGAGTTTTTAACTCTAAAACTTACTCTATTGCATGCATGCAAAATTTTCAGCCAACCTGAAAAGCAATTCCCTCATTTTAAACGTATTTTAAAATGACATTAACTGAGCATTATCTATCTCTTTGTCGCCGTTTTTCAAGCAAATCTCATGTTCCTTTCTTTTTGGAAATCAAGTTATCACTTGTGCAAAAAAGATATTTTGTGAAAACGATTTTTGATCATTGAATCATGCATACCATATTGTTGGCTAAATTGTAATTATTTTACAATCTTCAATCAAATGTCAGGTACATCAGAACTTTTTCTTGAATTACTTGGAGGAAAAACATACCTAGTGTCAAATCTAACTGCAACTGAATCTTCTTGCTTGGTTTGACTTTGTTTGTATGCTATTAAAAGCAGAACACTAAAATATTTTATTAAAAAAAAGGGAGAAAGAGAGCAGAAAGAAATACACTGACGGTGAACGAGTTGTGATTGGTATAACATGGTGTCTCGTGGCACGTGTGTAGGCTGGATGGGGTAAAGCGGTAAACGGAATGGCGATATCACGAATCTCCACATGGTTTTCACCCAGCTTATTAGCACAGGCAATTTCCTGTTTCTTGCGCAAGTCTGATAATTTCGAGGTGGCGAGAGAGGGGTTGATGACGTGAATACTGAAACCGTATCTTTTCCCACTGGTTTAGTATGATTTTGTTGGGAAAAAGCAGTGAATGAACTGTAAATGTATGAAGAAAGGAACTTCCTTTATTTTCCTTTCACACAATCACAGCTGTAAAAGAGGAAGAGAAAACAGAAATATATTTTAGGGGACAATAATTCAAACTGATAACTCACACACATGCAACACTCACGCGAACAAGACCACGAGACGTGCTTTACAACGTTTTGATTAGTTATAATAAAATAAGTTGAAGAAGGACCAAATGTTTCAAGTCTTTCTTACTTGCTAATTAAGATAATGTTGAAAACGGAATAGACCATTTTACTTAAACGTTGGTAAATCAGTAAACTTTTATTGAGATGTCATTCTTTAGGCCAACCCTCGCCTTGCCCTTACTTTAGTACCTGAAGGTAGAAGGAAAAGGGGGTCGTCCTTGTGAAACCTGGGGCAGGACGACAGAGAGAGAGAGAGAGAGAGAGAGAGAGAGAGAGAGAGAGAGAGAGAGAGAGAGAGAGAGAGAGAGAGAGAGAG
>JAOEHT020255874.1:0-10628 GCA_025448195.2 Parazoanthus atlanticus
TATTTTATTTTTATTTTTATTGTTATTATTATTATTATTATTATTATTATTATTATTATTATTAATGTTATTACGAATATGACTAAAAATTCCTGCGTTTTCCAGTGGTTGTTGGCGAAAGTGACTGAATCAACATATTTTTGTTTTGTTTCAGAAATTGGTGACATTGCGGGTGTGGCAGATGTAACAATTCGCCAGTCATACAGACTGATATTCACCAGAGCAGATCAGCTGTTCCCATCAGACTTTAAATTTGCGACCCCAATAGACAAATTACCGAACGTTTGATAATGAGGGCTGGGCCCTTAGCAAACCAGTTTCAGTTAGCTTAAAATTTGTTACAAATTTGAAATGGGAAGATTTTTTTTCTGCAAGCTTCCGCTAGGTTCACACCTCAAAGAGGGATTACCGTAAAGTCCGGGTCGAACGAACATGAGAGTTGTATGAGAGTCGAGTGGCCATTTTTGGATGAAAGTTTTGTTCAATTCTCATGCGCGCGGTCAAACGATGATGAGAGTCGATGAGAGTTGACAAGAGTCGCTCGACAAGCTTCTGGACTCTCATCAACTCATAGAAGTTTTGAGCATGTTCAAAGTTGATGAGAGCGCTTGAAAGTTGATGAAAGCACATTAGAGTTGACAGTCAAACGAGAATTAGAGTTTGAACTCTCATCAACTCGCATGCTCGTTTTTTCCCCGGCTTTTAAAATATCGGAGAAACTTTCCTTATCGAAAGATGCAGCAGTGAAGAAAACCTAGATTATCCCCTGTTATGAGTTCTTTCATCGTCAGGCAACCCTTGAGGTTTTGTTATTCTGAAGTTTGTTTTGGGCTGCCGTCGATGAAATCTTATTTTAAACACAGGCAGCCAAGGCTTATAATCGGAGACTTTGTATGAGAATTCGAATTATACGACATTGTATGAGAGTTCAAATTATAAGACTTTGTATGAGAACTTGAAGTTTTAACAATAAAATGTAAAGAATTCCTGAAATTGTAATACAAATGAGAAATAAACATACCTTGCATCTATCTTGTTTGTAGAAAAATAGCTGATAGGATTCACGGGCCATGGAGGATTCTACAAACTCTCATACTAAGTCCCGGATTTTAAGCCTTGGCTGCTTGTGTTTCAAACAGAGCGGGATTTCACGGCGGTAGGAAATCGCTGATCCAACCACTAAATGTACGTATCGAGAGATCTGTAAATAGGGATTGGTTCAATTTGTCTTCGGACACGGAGTCTGTTGATCTGTTATGTTTGATCTGGTGCCGTTTGGCTCCAGACAAGGAGTCTGTTAATCTGTTGTGTTTCATTAACGGAAGCCCGAGACGAGATATGTTTTCGACGATCGTGCACAGCAGTAAAGGCAGTGGTAAGAATCGTTTGTCATTGCGTTTCTGACCCAGCCTGACTAACGTCAGACTGGCTTCACCAGGAGCGAAGGGCGATAATCGCCCCCACAATATTGATAAGTTGCACTCTTCTACTCGTAGATTGGAAAATTTGCTTTAGTTATGGGAGTTAAATTAGACATTTCATGACAATATACCTTACGTTAACGAGACGTCGAGCACGCTAATGATGTCGGTTCACCTCCCATAATTGAAGTAAATTTTGTAGAATATGAGTGTAAGTATGCACCGTATCGCCAATTCTCGACGATAGAACGAACCATCATTGCTCACACTGTGATATCATTTGTGCATGGAACCCTATGACGTCAGTCCTGAGGTTCTTACACCGAGGTAAATCCAAAGCTGAGCAAATATTGAGCCGGAATTTTTGCTCGATGGGAAGAACTGTCTCACAAACAAAGTGTCTCCACACTTTTTACATGATCACTGCTACACAATAATCTCAACTCCAACGACACAGGTTGGAACTATTTTTCTCCCTGTATTATATTTGCTCACCCAACGTTATAGATAGAATGAAGTTAGAGATTTACTCTATTAAGATGCGCAAGCCATTGTATTCTGCAATCTTTGCCTGCTGTTGATCATATCCTGATCTTTGTGTTTGGTCATAAGTTATTTCAAATTATGCTAACATGAGCGACGGAAGTTTCCTTGTCAAGGTGAAACGAATTAGAATGACAGTTACCTCTTAGAAACATATACAGATAATTGTAGCTGACTGTGTTTCCTTTGGTCGTTTGTTGGCAAACTTGTTGAGTTCATAGTTATAGGACATTTTAGTGTTAAGCCTGGGAAAATAAGGTAGTTTGCTTGGGAAACCAGGTACAGCACCAGCTAATTATCCTTTAAAAACTCATAAAAAGACTCGACTTACTGGCTGGGAAAGGTGGTACAACAACAGGGGAAAGACCGTACAGTTGACTGCACCGAAAAGGATTGGTGGCTGTACATTTTACCACAATACCTTGCAAACCTAACACAGACAGTTGGCATAGAGAAAGCCATATACCTCTGCGATATTCATCCCTGTACAGTAACAGCGTTGTGTACACTTGGTTTGAAAATTTATAACTTATCTGTACATTTTTATTAGCATTTTTAGGATTTTTATGTGCTAAGAATTATGGGTAAATGTACCAATCACCAATTTTTTTAGTAAGGTCAATTAACCTGTGTACCAGCCTTAAGAAAAACACTGCATTTGCCTAATGACGTCATATACTACAAATACCAGAATGCTTTGCCCACTTTCTTTTGTAGGATAATCAGTGTCAGTTGCGTACTATCCTCAGGAGGGAATAGAAATTTGATTGAGAAAGAAAACTCCGAAAGCATTCTTGTAGTTGTAGTAAATTAACGCCGCCATGCAGATGTCCTATTGTGATATATATTTCTAACAATTTTGCATTTTCCTTGCAAATGTAGGTCATTTGTTGTCAGTCAGGAAGCGCAGCTGCACGAAATGCTATCAGACCGTTGATTGGTACAATATGGTGAGTCACTGGCCACTTGAACGCCTTGTAACAGCACTAGAATACTGATGTTGGCTTTGTAAGGATCCTCGGCTGTGAACAGTCGAATAAATAGTATTTATGCAACGCTTTCGAGTGGGATACCGTGGAATATGCCACGCGTCACTTGTATTTTCCGTATGCACACGAGCCTTTAGGAGAGTGTGTATACGAAGAAAATGCAAGTGACAAGTGGCATTTTCCATGGTACCCAACGAGTTTTTGAGGAGTTTTTATGATTTTTCAAATTTTCGGAAGTGTTCGGAAATCATCGGAAAATTTGCCGACGTGATCGGAACTGTTCGGAAACGTTCGCAGGAGTTGAAAAGTATCGGAGCTGAATTGGGAAGTCTTCAAAAGGACGACAGCATAACTGTTACGCGCAAGTAATGACGGGAAAGTAGAGTGGAATACTACCCGTTGAATACCGCAGAATATGCAACGGCTTTCCAGACTTCTGATTGGCTGTATTTTTAAGGCATGGGATGAATAAATATATAAACCTCACGTATCATCATGCAAATACGACTATTGTACTGGTCTTGCACACAGTTCTGTTTAACTTTAATTGACTTGTGTTCTGTTTATAGCACTAACAACATGCTGTGTACAAAACACGTTGCAACAGTGATTTTAGTTCTTTGAAACAGAAATAAATGATTGCATGACAGTAGCCATTGAGTTTCTGTGGTTACCACGGGAACAATATATTTCCAAAATAGAATTGTAAAAAATATATCAGAGATTTCTTGTTAATGTTTTATAGTAGATCTTTCAATTTTAATAAATAAAGTCCTCTAAAATAGTTCTAAAAGTCGATCTAAAGTAGATATTATTTCTTTATTTTTATTTTTTTTAATTTAATGGTTTCGCCACATCACCGCCCACATGTCCTACTATTACATAATAATTATACAACATATAGGACAACCCTTACCACAATAAGGTTAAAAAATAAGAAATGGTATACGTAATTTATATCTCAGTACGGATAAAAACAACAAATACCCCCCTCCCCCCCCAAAAAAAATGTAGATCCCTCATTTTGAGGTTTGCTGCTGCTTTTGCAATTATGTGACAGTTATCTTGGGAATGTTTGCTTTGTATCTTAAGTCAGTATACATATATACATTATTAGAATAAAAACCAAATAGAAGCCAGTATTTTTTGTAGGTGAGGTATTAGCACAAAAATACTAGTGAGATGTATCCCAGCTATATAATACACTGCGGCCCATATTCATGTTTAAATTTGCTCACAATTTACTACATTGTTGAACACTCATTTCGTATTTGGACAAAATAAGACGTACAATTGGGCACTTACAGCCTATTCTAAAGGAATTGCTTCAGCTTAAAACACGAATTGAAATCATAATTCTCCTACACAATGTGACATGATTACCCCATTCAACTAGTGCCCCAAGGAAAACAAAACGGTTTGTTACATGATTACATATCACAAAGCGGTTTTGATGGAAACAGTCCCCTCGTTAAGAAGCTTTTATAAAACTGTATAAAAAGTAGAAGTTCGAGCTTCTAACTATTCTGGAGCAAGTCATTGAAGGTAGAAGGTGAGTGAATAATTATCAGACAATTTTCATCCGCTAAATGACTGAAAGAACTCGTAAATCTTGGAGACGATTTCTTCTAGTTCCGCAAAAGACATTTCAAAGATGATTTGCTTCTTTCAGCTTCTTTCTATTTTCAAAAACACATAAAAGACATTCCTTACTTAGAGTCTGACTGTCCATGAAAGCCCTCAAACAGGATAGCTCGTTTGGCAAGATCTGCGGTTCACGCCTTTTTGTCATATTCAAACTTCTGTGCGTTTATAAGAGAAAGCGTGCTGGCCCGGCCGCTTGCCAGGCATCTCGACAAAAACTTTTCGGATCTCGGCAAGCGGGATAACAATATCTCATATTAACGGTGCGTCCCGGTTATCGGGATGAAGAATGCGGCAAGTGGGTAGGGTAGGTTGGCGGCGGAAAATACCAACTCGCCAAGCGGGCCACAAGCCCACAGCAGTTAGCATATTAGAGTGCGGTATATTCTTAGTTGTGTTGTTTAACTTTCTTTGTTTCCCAGCCTTTGCGTTTTTGTAATAAGAGAGAGTGTATATATATTCAGTTGAGTTAAACCAATAAAGCATTATTTACAATTTTTAAAAGCCCAAGCATTAAACAAGTTAAGAACAGGGTATTGATTCGTTTGTTGCATTACAGCCACGACTATACCAAGCAAAACGTGTTAAACAGTTCCGTTTTCGAGACTATTTCAGTTCTAAAAAAGGCATTTCATTTCAAGCTAATGAAAGACATTGAATGAATTGAATAACCATAATTATATTAGACTGAATACAACATTTTCGCCTTTTTAAACATGAAACCAGATCATCATGTTGCGATTAATCTGTGGAGTTGTCTTGATGCAGTTTGTACTCGCCTCGTCGATGGACCTTGGAATCGAAAGCGAGGAAACGTTCAAACGCGACGGTGAGTCTTACAAAATAGTCAATAATCAGGCAACTTTTCGCAGTTCATACTTTTAGCCGGCATAGTGTTGAACGACAAATTAAAATGACTTAAATTACTTATTATAATCAAATAACATTCAGTATGTCTCGATCTGACAAAAAAAGATATTTATTTGATTTATTCCAGTTTCGGACACGTATTCATACCTCTTAGTTTTTCATCACCAGTCATTTTAAAAACTACTTTAATAATAGCAGGTTGAGTGATCAATAGAATTCTTTTCTTTTCCGTACACCAATTAAATCTTTTTGAGCCCCAATATAATTTTAGTTTGCTTTTGAAATGTCTTTCTTTTAGTTTGGAGTAAATGATATCTAATGCTTCAGTTGCAATACTTTTCCTTGTCCGAACTGATCGAGACATACGCTACATAATTTGTGATGCAGCTAGTTAAGTTGTTTCCTTTCTTGTTCCTGCTAGTTTTTTTAATCTAAATCGATTCCCGCGCTTCCAACGAAACCTCTTCAGTAATGAATTTGCCCAGCTACATAGCCTTAGTTACTTGAGCTTAAATATTGAACTGTTTTTTTTATATATCAGTGCTGGCAAAAAAAAACCCTTCTCTTTTTGGACTAAAACATAATTAAACAGCCTGCTATAAATGTGTTTTCTGAATTAGCGATTTATTCTTGTGTATTCAATTAACGAACTATTTGGTTGTCCTGACACCAAATTTCTTATCTCCAAAAAATCTAGTGATCCCAAATTTGAATGGTTGTTGATTACAATTCCGTGTGATTATAGACGACCGCGGGCACTTATTAATAAAAAGGTATATGCTAAATGCATGAATACAAATTAGCTCAATGACCTGACGAAATTTTTTATTTGCCTTTACCAGTATTTGCCTTTAACATAAATTTTTTAGTCGTTAGGTCTTCTTATGAAGAGTTTTTAACATTTGAATACTTTTAACACACATTTTTATATTGTATCTTTTTTAACTAGTTAAACTTACTTTTATCGAATAGTGTATTATATCTATATTGTATCTATATTTTATATTGTTGATCACCGGTTGATACCAGCGGATTTGTGTAATCAGCTGATCGGTTTTTATCAGGATAAATAAAGTACTTATTATTATTATTATTATTATTATTATAAAAATTGAAAACAAACGTTTTCGGTCTACTTGAGCATCATCAGGTATGTGCGTGGTTCCCCTTTACCTTACCTAAATAACTGATATATCTGACCCAAACATTACTATAAGTAAGCCTAGCCCTAGATTTAAAAGTTTTTCTAAGGAGTTGTGTTTTTAATTTTCGCTTAAATACACCAACTGTAGAAACGCTACGTATGTCTACCGGTAAATCGTTCCATAGTGCGGGGGCAGCTACAGTAAAGGATCTTGTTCCAAGGGCGGTATGCGTTTTACCTATAGGAGGTTCCAAGAAGAGGCTGTCATTAGAGTGGAGACTATAGGATGACTTGGGTTTGTATTGTATCAAATCATTCGGACAGCAGAAGGAAACTGAAAAAGTCTATTGAAAGATTGTTTCATATTAGGATTACTTGGTAATTACATTCAGATTTATAGCTGACATTTTTATCCCAAACTGTACATGTATCTTGGACTCTGAGTCCTAAGTTCTCAGTTCACATTCATTTGCACAGTCAAACCAACTCTATAGAAAAATTGATGAGAATTGTTGAAAAAATGGTCCAAAATAGATAAAGCTCGAAGAGATAAACGTAAAAGAAAATCGAGCGACTTTTGATTTCCCGCAGTTGCTCTGTGGCACTCCGTAGCCAGCAGACAACTTTTGGCCGGGTTTCTCCACTTCACAATCAATATTATTAAAGACAATAAAAATTTATAAACGAGTTCCTGATAATTTTTCTAAATTTTACTCGTATGTGGTTGCAGTCTTTAATGGAATGGCTCCTGCGATCCTCGTATTTTGTCTTTTGAGGTATTCATGATATTAGAAAGTATAAGCGATAGTGAAATTTACCTATCTCGTCACCTAGGTGATTAATGTTTTCTCTGTGGCAATGATTGTTAATCTGAGGGCAAGGAAAACGTATGGCTGTTTAATTGTGTCAGTTTGATAAGGAATTTTTAAGCAAACTAGTACTCGAAATTAAAACTCATACAAATTTGCGTTTAACTGATTGATATCCACTGGTAGGAAAATTGAACCATCTATAATTGCAAGACCATAAAAAGTTTTAAAAACCTTTTTAAATGCACTAAATTTTTTGAGGTTGTCCGGAACATAAGTTTGTGCGAATTAAAAATCTAAAGAAAGGTGGAATTTTTTTTACTGAGTACAGTTATAAGTTGCAAATTGAAGTAGATAGCACACGTGTTTAAAAACTCGAATTTGGGAGCATCTTCAGTTTTCGGAAAAAGACCGATTTAATTGTAAAACACAAGAGAAATATTCTCATTTATCTTATCTTATTTTATGCTATTTTCTAAAAAGTATAATATCTTTGCCTAATTTGATCTAAAGTAAAATCTGATATCATATGTTTTATTTCCTGAAATCTGAATCTCAAATACACATGCAACTTGCACCCAAGCGACAAAAAGTCGAGCAAAGTTCAGTAAGTAATCGAGCTTAATCGCATCGAATTCCTAATTTCCGTAAATGCTTCAAAGGGTGGAAAACAAGTTTTTGACTGACAAATCGGCAGAATCATCTGTGTCAAAAACGCTAAATTTTTGAAATTTTACCAAATTGTTCAAAAAATTCAGTCTTTTATCACTTTTTGTATCCACACTGTCCAGAAGGAAAACTACCACTAATTAAATTTAATTCGCAATTTTCGATTTCAGCAATAACCAAACAAACCTGTTATTGTCCTAATGTTTCAAACTAGCTTATTGAGCTTTTATCGAACATATTTGCTTTAATTTCCTATTCATTATAGTCTGTTTCACGAAAATTACACCATTGGTAAAAATCTCAAAGTGTTTTCCGGATGGAATTAGGAAATCGTGCAATAAATGTAGTTGGGGCCAGTTAAACTCGCCTTGTCTAAATCGAATTTATGATCCGGAAATATTAGATAATTTTTTAATTTCTTTTCAATTCCAGAAGGCATCTAAACCAATTTATTTTGACACTGTTAGAAGTGAGACGGCAAATACATATAATTTGACATAGTGTAAATTGCATTTGTTTCTTCATCCGCTTATCAGACTGAGCAAATACAGTGATAAGCATATCAGTATTTTGGTGTCTCCACTGACAATGAAGACAGTAATTCTCGTCTGTTTGTTGCTTGTAATCACTCCTTCTGAAGAAAAACCGTACAAGACCTACGTATCCGGACTGGCCAAGCGGAATTACCGTGCTAAAAATGTCCTTCGCAGTCTAAACGAGGTTTGTGTGCCATTTTTCATGCTTTGAAAGGCTTGTTTAAGAAAGTAAATCTTGAATTTTATGAGTTAAAGCAAAATAATTTTGACCTACACTTTACATCAGGTTTCGCCTTAAGTTTGCAAGATATCAAAAGTTTGCGACATTTGAAAATCAAGTCTTATTATAAGTTTATTTTGGCCTGCCGTCAAGCAAAGACAACAGAAAATCCAACTGTGTGTCTGGAAACAAGAATCTCAGATCAGACATGTATACTCGGAACAGTTAGAACATACCATGAGAAACGCCCTTCACACCAATGTTGAACAATATATTTGTAGATTAAACTCTCATATACGTTCTAGAAGGAGCTTAAGCCAAGTTCAAATTCAAGTTCTGAACATAGCTAGCTCTCTCTAAATAAGTTCAAATAAATTGAGTCTCTTTTTTCGCTTACATACACCGCGTTCTTGACTTCTGTTATTAACTATCTGCAAATTTGAGCATGCAAACCCTTTTTTTTATGTATTACGCGACTTCATTTATTGGTTTGTTATTCTGCTTAGGGTTAAGCCACACCAACATTGTTTCTTGTTTTACGAACCCAGCACCGGCTAAAATTAAAAGAAAAAGTTGCACAACAAAAATATATTGAAGTATAGTAATGATGTATTATTTATTCATAGAGATGAATTTTCTGGTTTGATTAACGAAAATGTTTCAAATTACTTTTTTATTTGATTGCACTGTACTGGTGTGTCATGCAGAAATAAGAACATAATTTAACTTTGTAACTTCATCCCTAAAGTTTTATTGAAAGTAGCACTTTGTCTTTTTTGTTAATAAAAAACTTGTGACAGCTTTTCTCTTTCAGTTCTTTATATATCGCCTCCGATCTTCAATATTGACCAAAAAGAATCCGTAAAACAAGAATAAAATTGGTGTGGTCTTACCTACAATTATCCGGTATTCTTAGATGCTTGCTCTTTAGTTCACTTCAAAAATGTTTGAATTTGCAAGCTGTTTCCAGTCATTTAGTGACAACAGTAAATTACTTCAGTGGACTGGTCAGTTGTTGTGTAAACCTAGAATGCGATTATTTTATTAAGTGAAACTGCATGTGTGTCTTTCACTCGCTGCACCAGACGGCATCGTGAACGCTGCTGTTAACTGTAGAGATGCATTGTCGTTGAAGTTTCATTTTGCACTTTTGTCGAGATAGTTTCCAGAACATACAGTTGTATACATTACAAGGTTCCTTAATTCGAAGAACTTCACAATTTGTGTTACTGAGCTGTTGGTATTTAAACGAGTTAAAATTTAGCTATATTTTAAAATATTCAAAGAAATATTTGCGATATTAAGAACTTTTGGAGATATTCTTGGATAATTGTGGAGCTCTTTGCGGAGAGTTAAGTTTCCCAAAACATCTATTTAGTCCGAGTTTAAGGTATTTGTAATGATAAGCCTAATCCTTCAGAACTAAATGATTGTTTTAAAATCTTTTCAGCCAATTGATTGCAAAAAGGAGTACGATACCTGCATAACGACCGCAGAAGACATCCAAAGTACAGCATTTGTGGAGAACAAATGTTTTCCACCCTACGAAAGCTGCTTGCAGCAGGAACGCGCCATGAAATCTATGCTGGGAATAAAATAGCCGTACACACTTGTAACGAACATTACCATGACAGAAAGTAAAGTCAACTGAAACATTTATGGAGTCCACCAATTGATAGCAGGTTTTGAAATATAGCAGTTAAAAAGTACAGTTCCTTGCGAAATCCCCCCCCCTTCTCGGCAATTTTCTGCATTTAAATTTTTGCTTTTGAGAAGTTTTCCG
>JAOEHT020255964.1:0-10628 GCA_025448195.2 Parazoanthus atlanticus
CCCCAATCCAAAAAGTGTTCAAAGCCAATCAGCCAAGTTTTCCTATGGAGGGTTGAATACTGTAAAAATACAAGAACAAGCCTCCCCTGAAAATATGATGTCTCCACATAAATGTCCAATCATACAAAGTCCATAAGTGTGGGGTTATTTCCGGATTTTATGAATGTCCACAACTACAGAAATGACAGCTGGAAACCAAAACTTCTGATATAAAACTTACTTTTCCCTGCTCCTTAAGAGCATTAGCCAGATTACAGTAGGCATCTGGGAAGTTGGGTTGAAGTTCAATTGCTCGCCGGTAAGTATCAACAGCCAAATCAATAAGTCTGTGAAAACAAAGGAACTGGTCAAAAATAGACGGTGATGAAATGCAACTCTGCCAGATCTTTCTTAAATTAAAATTATTGTACTGTTATTTATTCAGGAACTGTTATACAACTTTTGTCCAATTTTTTAAAACTTTTCCTCGTACAAATGTAAATTAAAAGTGATTCAGCATTGTAAAGCTGAAAGATTTTTAGTGAATAAAGTAATTACTATTACTTATAATTGAATTAACATCCAAGGTTCACATATTAACAAGTGCTGGGTCAGTCTTTTTGGTAATTGTAACATACTGTAACTTGTTGTGCATGATCATTTTATATATATCTGATCCCACAACCAAAACAACTTGTATTACATTATGAAACATTGTAACTAGGAAAAGACGGCTATTTATAAACTTGACAAGAATTAATTGCCGAGGGGGCTGCTTTATGGCTGATTCATTAGATGTTCTCCTTTTCAGAAACAATAAATTAGTTGGAACTCCCTTACATTTGCTTACAACATTGCGGAAAAATCATCTCCTACCAATAAAAACAGCCCCTTTGATCAACCTAATCACTTGTATTAAGGTTTGATCTATTTCCAAGATACTTAGTCAATTTACATTCTAATTTTGCCAGAAGAAAGTTCCAGTTCAACTCAATCATCCTCTAAAACCCACTACCTGAACATCTCAATTATTTGCATTCTATTTTGCAACTTGTTTCTTTTTTTGTCTAAAAAAACGTTTTCAAATAACGGAATGCCAAGGTTCAAAATAACTTTATAAAAGTGCACTTAAATTTGTAGGCTATTTTTAAAGATCAAGAATTTACCTGTTACTAAATGTAGAAACAAACAGGAAATTGGGCATAAAAAAATTGACAAGGTTAAGCATTTTCTGGCTGCAGGCTGCAGCTATTTTTAACCCAGAACCATGTACTCTGAAAACAGCAGTTTAATAAATTCCAAAAATGATCTATTGAAAGATTGTCAAGAAAAAACATGTTTTCTTACCCTTGCTCATAGTACACGCAAGCTAAGTTTCCATGAACAACTGCGTGGTTTGGGCTCAGTTGTAGAGCTCGAAGATAAGAGGCAACAGCCCTGGAGAAACAGAAATGTATCGTAGCTATCAGTATTTGATTAATTATTTTATAATAAATAATATTTCATTTTGACAATACAATAGCTATAGTTTTAACAGCAAAACAAATAAATAGTCCATTTCCAAATCATGCATCAGTTCCAGAGAACAATAATTTGAAGTTGAGGCTCAAAAAGAGCCAAGTAAAAAACACCAATCCTCCACTTGTGGGAACTGAAACATAATTTATAAATGGGCCATCAATACACCATTTTTCTAATGCAAATTTTTGCCAGATCCATTCCCTTGTGGGGGCTAAAAGTCATTACTCGGTCAAATTTGGGCTCATTAATTCAACATAAACCCCACGAGGGAATGGATCTAGCAAAAAATTGCATTAGAAAAATGGTGTATTGAATAACCGTACAATGACAATAACCCACAACTTCGCACAAAACCTAACCATCCCGAAATAAAGCAACTCCTTTGTGGCTGTTTAAACAATAAGAAACAATAGAAGCTTTTGGCAACTACGTCTATACTGTTAAATTAATCATAAAATGTAATAAGATATTTAAGTTTCGGAGTCTTAAAAGTATGATTTTGTAAGACTCGCTAGTTTTAATATGTGGAGGTTATCAACATTTTTAATTGGTTTTTTATAGGCTTCCTTTAGGTCCATTAATTTTAAATTGTGTAATACATGCACACACCAAAAAATTCAATTATTTTCTTACCTTCGGCCGCCGTTTGCTTGCTGGGTGTAATTGTAGTCTCGCCCCATTGTTAAACCAATATAAACGTATCAGTCCGTGCGTGCTGTCTAACAATGTTTTGATCTAAACCAGGTTCCCAGGAGTCTTCAGGGTCGATGTTGTCGCCCCTCGAGCGTAACCGCCTTAGTTTTTATGCCTACCTCTAAATAGTAAGCGGTGAGCAGGTAAATTGTAATCAAATGATAAAGCAAAGTAAGTGTTATAAATAAATACAGGGTTGGTACGATCCTTGAAAGTACTTCAATTTGATTTTTGTTTTTCAAGGAATAGTCCAGTTTCGTATTCGTAGTTGTAGCTGATTACAATGACTACAGACTCGTTTTCACAGCGTTAGCCTCGACCTGATGTTAAATACTCATAAATACCAATGTAGATATGAGTTATTTACAACTCTGTGTATTGTTTGAGGGTCAGACTCCTTATCGTTCTCGCTGGTATTTATGTATATTCAACACCAAGTCGAGGCTAACCCTGTAGAAATGAGTCTATGGTCACTGCAATCAGCGGTAACTGGGAATACGAAACTGGACTATTGAAAACCCTTGATTTTAGAGTTTGGTCCTTGAAAGTAGCGCTGTAGAGTTGACTACCGTTTTCTTTTTCTTTTGTTTTGTTTTGTTTTTTCAGGTTCTGGTGACTTTACTTACTCCAAAAGTAAAGGCCGACAGCGTGAAACGCAACTACCTAGTCAAAAAAATTAAATGCTTCTTTCGTATGTGAAAGTTTTATCGCAATTTGTTTTTTTTCTTTTTTGGCAAAGTCCTTGAAAGTGCTTGATTCAGTGTCCTAACACCTTAAAAGCCCTTGAATTCAGTGCCTGAAGAAGAGTACGAACCCTGTTAATATAGATGTTAAAATGTTGCTTTCGGTAAAGGTAACCATCGATCAGATATACGTTAAATAACCGACATGTAATTTACTGTAAATCGATACCTGTGAAATTAATTTTTCAGTGTTATTTTGCACCTCCGATACTAAAACTGAGATTCACTAAATAAAAACAGAAACGGTTTCTTCTGTTGTGGTTTAATCTCAGTGGTACACTAAAATAGTTTAATTTGATTTAATTTAAAGTAATCTTTATCTTTTTACTGGATATGTTCAATAAAAAATTAAAATTTAATGCAAAAAGTAAAAACGTAAAGCATTAAACGTTTTTGGCTTATTTTTGTCACGGGACATGTTCCGTCGTAAAAAGTGGCAAGAACTACTAAAGTAAAGTAAAATTATATAGCTGTGCATTATGCAACATCAAACCATTCCCCAATATTTCAATATTACCTGAAACATTTATAACTTGTTGGCCGTTGTAACCATGTGGAAGATTATAACCCATAAACAATATATCACAAACTGAAAACGGCAATGTCAGATTTCGATTGTCTAACTCTAGAGTATTGAAAATAATTAAAGCTTGGGTTATGGTAGTGTTATACCCTTGGTTCGAAAAACAGTACTACAATCTATGTGTAGATCATAACTCGCAAAGGTGTTCCATCACGTGAATGTGCAGTGCAGTTGCGGAGTAGTAAGGTTAACGAATCTTACACAAACACGTACACTGAACACAAACACAAACCCACCGCGGCCGTGCGCGCACTGGTACTTGTGTTTGTATTTGCTTTCATTCATTTTTCCATTTGCCATTTGTTACCACAGGAACCCGTTACAGTAGCAGCTCCCACACTCCTGACGATGAGCTCGAATCGCTGGACGAGAAAACAAAGAGCCCCTCCCTTGATAGGTCACGTGACGAGTCCCAACACGTCATTACATCAGAGTCAGACCACACCCCTGTTAGCCGTTCGCGGTGTGCGTCTGAATTCTCGGCCACTACTAGTTTCTGCTCGATCGACAATGTTGAGTCAATGCTACCCGATCTGTCTGACCAGAAAAGATCTGGTTCACCAAGATCCCCAAAGTCGCCGAGTTCTCCAAGGTCACCAAGATCTCCAACTTCTCCAACTGGCAAGAATCAAATAGATCTTAGTCAGACTCCAGAGGAAATTGCTAGGAGACAGAAGTTCCTGGATGATACGGAGGTTTATTTCGGGAGCTATGCCAGACGTCCCCGTGGCGCTGTGCAAGCCAGCCGGCTTGGCTTGGTGAAGAGAAACTCAGATTTGCCTGTTAGGATGAGTCAGAATAACGGACTGAGTAAAACTGAAATCTCGCCGCTGAATTCTGGCATGAAATCTTCTAGCAGTGAGACTGATGTGCGTTTTGCATCACTCGATCAGGTCTGTGAGAATTCAAGTGAACTTAGTCATGAAATCACGCCAGACTTGGAAGTCCGTGAATTCTTGGAAAAAATGCCCGAAGTTCATGACTTTTTAGGGACTCCGATTCGTCGTTATGAAAGTACAAGTGGTGAGGAGTCAGAGAAGGATCAGCCATTCAACCAGGAAAGTGTTTCTCGAGAAGGGAAGAGAAAAATTACTGTGGTACGCAATGAAGCACCATCTGTGGGAAATGGCAAAGCAGAAGGGGAGGACGGGATTGCGACACAGAAAAGGAAAGACAAATCTCTAGAAGTGGAAGCAATGGGAGATTTGGAAGAAACTATAATCGATGAGCCTTACAGTGAGTCAGATGAGCAGAGCACTAAGATTACAAGCTGGAATAGAAGTTCCTCACATTCTGGTGGAGAATCTGGGTCCACGCCACCTGTTTCACCGCGAAAAGAGAAACCACCAGCCGTAGCAAGGAAACCTAAGGTCACATCTCCGCTCACCTCCCCAGTCAAAGATCAGCATGAGTTCAGATTTAATGAAAAACGATTAACGTCAAAAACTGTAGATCAGCATGTGGAAGTTGACGAGGAGAAGCAAGGACCAAAATGCCCTCTCGCTACCCCGGAGAGTAGTTATTCAGATTTCGAGCAAGTAGAGAATCTGATGGCTTTAAAGAATGCCACAAAACGTCCACAAAACCAAGGATTGTTTGTTGCCATTGACTCGGCAATTTTAGACCGTAAACTCTCTGATGCAGGTGAAAGTACGAACGATACCCTAACTGGCGAGAATCTTTCGCAATCTTGTGCAGCGTCGAACATTTCCGTCATAACGAGAAAGAAAACACCAGAGAAAGACGAACTTTCACGCACCAAAGCGGAACAACATCGAAATCGTTCAGGAAGCAAAACTGATTCAGATTCAGAAACTAAACAAGGCAAACGTAGACTTATTAAAACGTCCAGCTCTGGTAAAGTTTCGGTAAAAGATCGTCGAAAACAATTTGAACAGAAAACAGCTAGTTCCGAGTCTCCGCCCAAGGCCGCAGCAAGTGTCCACATCAACTTAGCTTCGCGGAAACAAGTGTTCGAGCATGGAAGGGATCGCGCGCCGTTGTACAAACGATCGAGTGAGCTGACGTCAGGAAGGATAAAAGGTGAATTGGACAACGAAACTGTTAAATTACGCCATGAAAAAGAAAATGATGATGTTGATGGGTCCATCAATACTATTTCGACTTTAAGCCGTCCTAAAGCGTCGAGCTTAGCAGATTTAACCACCTTAGACCTTTCGTCTGGGATTGAATCGACTGTTAAACTTCGTTCAAAACGACCGGGCGCTTCAGAAAGACCACGGAGCCTAATTCTTGAAAGATTACGATTAGATAGAATGGAACCACTGAAGGACATGCATAAAACCGCTGACAACGATTTCGAAAATTTAGAGCCCGAAAAAACTCATCTGGTAAAGAGAGACATCGATATATCTTCGGAAACTGACTCTCAAGTTCGTACGTCGCCGAGGACTGCCAAACGTTCGTCACTGTTTCGTGAAGACGATAACACAGACAGAGAACCTCAGTTTGTTTAGTATATGGTTAAACATGGACAAGACTAAGAATTAAACGTTGAAATGGCTGATTTGTCGAACAAGTTTACAGGGTCTTTTCTGGAGCTGCTTCCAAGTTGGCGGAGAAAATGAGTCATCGTCTTTTCGCAAGCACCCGAAAAGTCCCTGGAAACGAGATTGATGTGCTATAGCGAATATATTGAAACAGCCATACATTCTCGTTAAGTGAATATTAATGTTTGTTGGAATAAGAAAGAACCATTTTGCCTGGAAAAAATGGTGGAAAGTCTTGGATTTTTTCGGGAAGTGAAAGTTTACGGAGCGTGATTGTTGAGCCGGTGTTTCCAGATTTAAGGGACGTCGACTGACAAATACTTCTGCTCTCAAATAAAACTTTATTATTGCCTTAGTCCGGATTGGCAGTTACAGATCGATTATTCTGTTGATAGAATTTAGTGATAGAATTTAGTTTGACTTTTCTTGCTTCATCTTAAATGATGACTTTACCATGCCGGGCACCATCCTGGCGAATGCGAAATTTGAAGCAAGGATTAATTATACGAAAAGCGCTTGGCGCTAGATTTAAAACTTTCACTGCCGACTAAACCAATGCTCAGGTTTCATTTGAGAGCAAAAGTGTCGTACCTCAAGACGAGGCGCCATGATATTCCTGACTACTGAGTTTGTAACAGGGGAAACACAACGAACGGAAGACTTTAAAAATTGAGTGACACAGCTTCTGCGAACATGGTTAAAACCGAAATGGCCGATCAATAGACCGATTTCCATATCTTAAAACTGAACCTGAAGCAAAAGACATAAACACGAGGTTGTGGGGAATAAACTATACACTCTTATATTTCGTTCTCCAGAGCCTCGTGTTTATGTGTGTTGTTTCAGCTGGAAGTTAGATTCTTACAAGTTGTAAATGAGTTCTTTTCAACTGCTAGCTGTGTTTTTCAGCTTAAACGTCACTTTTACTTATTATTAAGTTTGCAAGACGTCTTTCGTATATTTGACCGTCGTTGACCGTACTAGCCGAAGAAAAAACGGGGGGGGGGAGGGGGGGAGAGCAGTCGCCCTTCCTAAAACAAATTGAAATGTGCCTAATAATAGAGATTTCTTTTTTGGAATATACTGCTTTTGCTCCCTCCGTTGGAATATACCCTGAAAAGAAACAAGCTACGGCTTGGCGTAATAACATGAAGGCCACACTTTTGATGAAATCCCAATAACTATAAGGCAACTGTTGTTAGCTTGCGTATTTTGTTATATTTGTTTTCTTTTTGCGTTGTTAAGAGCAATTCCTATGCTGAAAAATACTAAGGAGATACAAAAGCATTACGAGAGGGCAAATTGTACATTTTATAGTCGTACCAATAATCGTTGTACGTGCAGGCTGGGCCTGCTCGCATACAACCAGCGATAAATATTTTAACGAAGCTGGGCAACAAATTGTAAATATGCAACACTCTTATATACGTCTGGTTCAACAATAGTATTTGAATTGTGTTTTTTTTGAAAGAGAGAAGGGCCATCTCTGTCGAAATGTTTTAAAATTGCCTTCGTTCTTTTTTAGAAGATGCAAGCAGATTACAATCGTATTAAACCATGTACTATGGCTAGAACTCGCGGCCGAATTAAATTTAGGGCGGCATTCTCTCCTCTGCAAAGGTTTCGAAACAGGCAAGGAAAAAACTGGGCGCGCGATCTCTAGTTCTCATAGTTCCTTGCGCGCTCTTTCTCCTTCCCCATCCATCCAGCCTCTGCAGGGAGAGGGCAGCAGTCGAGTATTCAGCATTGCAGCAAATACAAACCAAGATAATTTTGAAGACAAATTGTAGAATATAGTACGTCATCATGCATTTGGGGTTTGTAACGTTTTAGGCAGGTCAACAAACATTCCACTAGTTGCAGACATCCTACACGATCAACAGAACTAGTTTTTTATTGTCAAATATGAAGAGAATTTAGTAAAAAAATGCTGGTTGATTTTCAAATTATAATAAATGAATCAAAGACTGCGTTTTGCTCTGAATTTATTACTTTTCCTTGCGTAGCCTTCCTGTACACTATTTTTGTCCTTCGCTGCGAGAATCGGCCTCTCACAGCGAAATAGAATAGTAGTCTGCGGAGTAGCCTCCAATGCAGGGAACCCGCGGCGAAGGAAATAAGGCGGCTGCATTGGAGGCTATCTGCGGAGAGGCTACTGTATGCTCGCGATTCTCTGTGTTAGATCATTACTGAAACACTGCGTATTTGCGGACTTTGGACTTACGACAATAAGAAATGTTTTCTGTGCAGTTACTTTGAAATTGAAGGAGGGGTGGTGGCTGAATGTTTAAAGTTGGGGAGCTGAAGATAACTTTTCTCTAACTGATTTTGAAAGACCCCCCTCCCTCCACGCCATCTGCTTCTGTGGTCCCTGGACGTCATAGTGGAAATACAAAAGAAAACGAGTACACTGTACTATTCACGAACCGGTTTCAAAACAAATGCATGAGAAGAACTGAATATTGTTTAGTTTACAGGGTACAACTCCTCGACCTCCATAAGCTTGAAAATAATTGTCGAAGCGTTTCCACAGGAAGTAGAGATTTAACTAGAGTTTTAAAAAGCCGCCAAAGTTTTCTAAAAACTTCGACAATTACGGAAGTTTTCTGAAGATTTTCCGGAAATTTCCGAAGATTTACGAAAATTTTCAAAATTTCAGTTGTGTCCAAGTGATCAAGCCAGTTGGTCCAGCCATATAATCGTCCTGCTCGTCCCTATCGCCTCAGTCGTGTTAAGGACGTTCACTGAGGTGATCGAGACGACTATTATAGCCTGGTTTAGGTTTGCCTATATGATCGTTCCAACCTGCCCAATCTAATTGTGTCAATAGTCTTGCGAAAGCTATTGTTTATACACAATACATGTTACTTTAGCAGGGTTTTTTTTTGTTAAAAAAGGTAATTATACGATAGTTTTCACAAGACTATGACATAATTTGAAACGACTGGGCAGTTAGGATGTACTTTAACATCTCGATATTTCATGGTATTCAGATACGCTGTCTGCTCGTTCCGAAACAGTTTTTCATGTACCACTAGAATGCCCTTCCCCCGGATCACTGATTAAGCCCTCCCGTATATAAGCCCACACAAAACCTCTTACGAATTCAAATAAGCCCACTGATTTAATGTGGGATTTTACGGTAGCGGGAGTTCGAGATAACCCACAGCTAATTACTGATAAACGGTGGGATTCGGTTCGAGTTAGCGAGACAGTTCGAAATAACGGGAGACTACTGTCATTTTATCGGCGTAATGGCTTTTGCAACTTGGAAAAGTAGCTGCAATCGTTGTCAAAGGTAGAACCGAATTCTACTTAAGCTGCAATTTGTCTCGCAACGAGTTTGGCCATTGCAGCGGGTGTTCGTGCAACTTGTCTCGCAATGGCGTTACGAGATATAAAGTTGCACGAAAAAGTGCCTCGTGTAACATCGCCTTAAAGCCCATCACACAATAGCTGATTTTTTGTCGGGAGAATGCCGGCTGATTTTTATCTGGTTCCACAGTTCATCACACACTAGCCATTTTTTGGTCGCCGATTTTTAGTGGAACTTACTTTCGTAGAAAGTAGAACCTGAGAAAATTTTGTTGTGGCTTGTCGGGAACCACCCCAAATGTCGGCGACAAAAATTCGGCTAGTGTGTACATCCATATCTGATACGACTGTTTATGTAGTCTTCTCGTTTTTCCGGGCTTTTGTGTTGTTTCATTGTTACAAATTTGGTACACTGTCACAAGCTCCACTTCGGCCAAAGATAAATATATTTGTCAACACTATCTGAAGAAATAGGGCCATCTGTAATTTGGGAGAGCTAATCTTTTGATCAGAAAATAAACTAACATTTTCCTCAGTTTCTCTCAGTTGTTGAAAGGTAATTTATTTATTTTTATTTCACAAGTTTGTAGCACCATGAAAGAAAAATTTGTCAATATCTGGATCATATGAATATGCAAGTTTTTCGTATTAAAAATTCGCGGGAAAATACCGCCATGCCGCGCGCGCGCCAGTTGACAACTCCCACGATGCTTAGCGGCCGTGAGTGACTGAACCGGGCAAGAAGGTGTTGTGCACAGCTTGGAAGACATCTTTGTCAAGCGATACAGAATCTGTCCTAATCTGGACCTGTTTGCACCATCCGTAAGCGATGGAGGTCGAATATAGTATAGGAATCAAGAATCGGTTCCTTAGCCTCAGACTTGACGAAGAAGACCCCGAAGAAAGTTTACCGGGAAAGGAAAACTTAAAGGATGAGAAAAAGGATAAGAAGAAACAAGACAAGAAGGCGGTGAAGCAAAATGTTAAGGATGTCAAGCAGCAGACGAACAAGAAGGAGATTGTCAACGAAGACCACAGGAAAGAAAGTAAGAATGGGAGGGGAAAATTGCAAGTTTGGGTTGTAGTTTTTTGGCTGGTATGGTGAAATTGCAAGATGTTTGTAAGCAATGCAAGACAACGAAAGATGCATGTGTTGCACATGGGTCTGGATTTCCAGCTGACATAATTTACTAGTAGCTCGCTTGGCGTATCGTTAACTGAACTGACTTGTCTTCGCACTGAAATCTTCTCTCTTGTTTAATACTTTTATCGAGCAATTTTGTT
>JAOEHT020256051.1:0-10627 GCA_025448195.2 Parazoanthus atlanticus
TTTAAGATAATTACAAACAACTGTAAATGGATTTTGAAGTTTTGAATAAAGGTTATTATTATTATTATTGTTATTGTTATCATTATTCTTTATTATTATTATCATTATTATTCTTATTAAGAGGTATATTTCATTACTAGTATTCGTCTGTGAAACACTAACATACGTACCTTCGGAATGATCACCAAGTGGAACTCTTCGGCTGTTTTGCGCATGTTTTGTGTCTGGTTGGTCTGCCTGTGCATGTCTCGTGTTTGATTGGTCTGCCTGTGCAAGTTGCAGCGTTGATTTAGGTAAAGCCTTTTCTCGTCCGCGGGGAACGTCGGTTGTCTGAGCCGATTGTAGCTTGACAAGAGATTGTCTCTTACGACTTGTTCCAACAGAAACCCTTCCATATGATCCTAGGCCTCCTCTTTCACGCGGCTTTGAAAATGACTGGGAAGGAGCAATGCGGCTTTGTCTTGCAGCTTCCTGTAACTCTTCCTTTCGTGTCATGCGTGGTTTGACTGTTTTAAATAAACGAAATTGTGAATATAAATAGATTGTTCTGTTGGAGTGGTTTAGTACTGGATCAAACTTATAAAATGTGCCCTTGGCTTGAACTTGATCAAACAGTTTTGGCTTTCTCTTAGGACAACGGCTTAAATCTAATGATATTATTTTGTTTCGATTGTCATCAGCAATCTCATGAAACAGATTACCATATAATATAAAAAATGCAGAAACACTTGCCGTTTTGAACAAAGAGTTAAGGGCGTTATTTATCGATTTCTTGTTTAAATGTAAGTATTTGTAATATTTTTTGATTCAATTATATCTGTTTAACCATTTACCGCTATTTGTAGATTTTTATATGCCGCAGATATTAGCATCTGGTATGCTGAAATCCGAAGTTAAGTAAATGAATATATGACAACGAGTATTGATGATGATGGCGATCATCGACAAAATAGTTAAGCTATCATTCTATATTGGCAATTGTCACAAAATAGAGCAAAGCCAAGCCAAGGGCACATCTTAAAAATTTCAAAAAATAATTTCATCCTAACACGCCTTTACGACAACTATTTCTATTGCGATCCTAGAATTTCCCGATTCCAAAAATGCTGTATTTCTTGAGTACTTCAGCTTCACAATTTTGCAGAGTCAGCAAAGGCATAACAATAGACTTTAGTTTTGTGAAAATTTAAATATTCTCGAGATGTAAATAAGACGAGTATCTGAAGTTTGAGCGAATTCAACAGTATTTTCACCGTAATTTTAAGGCAAACTTAAGGCAAGAGACTTTTGATTTGTTTCATGCACTCCACACTAAAAGAACACTTAAGGTTTGAGATTCCCAAACCACAAAACGGTTCTAGTTTTCGTGTGGTACGTTTAGACGGTAAATTGAGCGAGTAGTAGCTACTTGGGTAATTAATTTTTCAGTCCGTAAATTCTTTAGAACTCCTTCATGTGAAAAACTGTAACCTTGAGGTGTGCTAGTCGTGTTGTATAAGAATTTACAAACTTACAGTCGCACAATTTTCTTATCCTGTCCTTTTTCTCATAGTGTGTTCCTTAAAGTAATTTTTTAAAAAAAAAAAATAAAACTTCCAATTCTCTCGTTAGTTATTTTAAAATATAAAGAAAGACAGTTGCTAGCGAAGCCGATTCGTAACCCAAAAGTTGTGAATTCGATCCCCGACCAGACCACTGTGTTGTGTCCTTCAGCAAGACACTTTACTCGACTTGCTCCAGGCGTCTCAGCTGTATTATATTATAAAAGAGCATCAGCTTTTGCCGGAGGCTAACCTGCGATGATTAGGGTCAAGTCCAGGGGGAGTCACAGACTCTCATCTGGTTAACACTACGGAAACCGGAGATAAGTGCCGGTCTTATGAGCCACTTGGCTCAGGCAAGGATTAAGTTTAGTTTGTCTGCTCTAACATGGTACACATATAGTACAATTGACACGCACCTTTCAACATTCTTGAGTCACCAAGCGAGGCTGATCGAAGTCTAGACTTGGTCACGTTCTTCCCCGAATTGATATGCTTCTTGTTAACAACTACAATTTTGCCCTTATTTGGAATTTCTTTCCTCCCCACCGCCACTGATTCCTCCGAAGACGCATATCCACCCTTACACTCAAACATCGACAGGTCGCTCAAACTCAAGGATGATTTAAAGGCGCTTCTATCATTGAAGCCTTTCTGATTGGCTGGCGTAATATTAGTGTCTGAGTTAGAACTCATGCCCTGCTCGGACATGTGGCTCTCGGTCTCTGCGCGTAGGCTGGAACGACTGGAATTGACACTTTTATCCATGAACACTCGTCTTTTAGCCGCAATCTCGGCGATTTTTTTTGTCTTGGAGAAAATGGGAAGGTCAGGTGTGTCCTGGTTTGTGCTCTCTGCGACAGTCTTCCCTTCGTTCTTGGCTGCAAGGATTGGTGTTGGCACTGCTGAATTCAGGCTTATTTCATCTGGGGTAGAGTCACGTGTCTTTCGCTTTGGACTGGGAAGACCGAGTGGAAGACTGGGTATAAGACACAAGACAATAAAAAAGGGTGAGTCAACGCAACGTAGTTTTGGGTGGTGAAACTGTAACCCATCAACCAACCTACCCCCTCTCACAAACCTCATCCCAAAACCTATCCCATTACAAATGTAAATGTAAGGGGTGGGGGAGGGGGTAGTTTCCCCAAGAACTGCGGGTGACCCTTGCCTAGTTACTAGGCCTCTTCCTCTTCCTGTAAGCGCGTCATTTACTGCCAGATTTGTTGACGTCACAGGGATTAACTTCCCCATTCGTCTCGGTGACGTCACCGACATCAATCGTACCCAGGCTCCAATGTAACACAACGGCCGGAGAGAAGCCGTACAGGGACTAGACAAGTTTGACTCAACGCTAAACAGAAAAAAAAAACTATCACAAGCAACGGACCGAGTTTTTCATCTTTAACGAACCTGTTTCGGAGACAGTGTACTCACTGACTTTTCAATATTTTGAATACTAACCAGGAACACAATTGGGAAACGTGAATAACATTTGAGTTTTCCGTTTGTATTAGTATTCAAAATGTTAAGGGGGCGCTTCGCCTCTTATCGAAGTTTCTGCACAATTACGTATATTCTGCCGATATCTCGGTTTCAAATTTTGAATAATAGCGACACAGTACCGTAGTTGATAAAGATTCACAACTATTTTGAGAATTTTTGAGATAATCTGTGAGGAAAAGAGATGGGGGGCAGGTTGTTTATTTTGAAGGAATTATTAGTTTTTTTGGATTTTAGACAAGTTTTAAAATTAATTTTTGAAGTTAATATTTAATGGACGAACGTCAGCTCGTATGCCATCCGAGGGGTGGCCCTTGCTCGCTTAGGAACAGAGTTTATTGCGTTCTAATAACTTTTTTCCCTTTTAAATCTCCTCTCCAATCCCCCTAATCACAACCAAAATACGAGCTGTAGCGCCCCCTTAAAAGCAAATGAGTGCACACATCAAGAACTAGTAGTTACATGCTGTTGAGAAAAGAAGACCAGTTCATCTGGATTACAATGAATAGATTTAACAAAGTTCGCTTACTGGAACAAGGTCGAAGGCACAGAGCATCTATCTCGGAATATCAATTAGGGTGCCGCGGAATTGGACTGATATTGTTTTTGCGGATCGAATCGTGTGATATGCTTTGTTAACGCTCTTTATCAGGACATATCATTTTGCGAAATGATGCGAAGTACATACCTCTCTGTGAAATGCTGGTTGCTTGGAAACAAGCTCTGTGACGACGGAGTAGGTCTCGTGCCCTTAACTGGCGAGTTTTGCAACGACATCATATGAGATGGCGACTCCTCACTCAGTGGTGAAAGTTTGTTGAATGAATCTGGAGGAAGAAGTGACGTATATAACACAGAGTTTAAAAACCATGCGAATTTTTTTTTATGAAAGAACGAGCCGGAGGTTCCGCATTGCTATATAAGCAACGTCTAAACGAGACAAAACAGGGTTAAAGCCTCTTATATTTTAAGAGTCGCACAAATATTTATACACTGCACAGGTATTCCTTGGTTTCTATAACTGAGAAATTACACCCACAGATACATAAAAACTGGGTTTTGTGGATGTTTCTGTCCCCAGTCGATACCAGTTGAGCCCACCACCTCTCCCCTCATATTTACCTTACACAATAAAAAACTACAGAACTTGGCTCAGAGAATATAAAATATTTTGTAATCGACTTTACAGTACAACAAGCGAACTTACAGCCGTTATCTCGTGGAGCCTCCATTTTCTTGTTCAGACTTGCCAGCACAGATACCTGCACAACACAACACAAGACGTATTGAAGGGGACCTCAGATGAAAAACGCTTTTGCTCTAAAACAAAACTATGGTAGTGCCTTAGCTTGTTATTTAGCGAAAGCTACACAGGAGTAACTTACCTAAAACTAAGACTACAAAAATACAAAATCTATTTGATTTAAATTTACCTTCTGCAAGTTTGCCGCTGACCGATTCATTGCTGACTCTGCCCCCTCGTCCGTGTTAAGGAGAGAGCTGGCCTGATCCTCTGGCTCAAAAACTTGTTGTGAGTACATTTCATACAGTGCCTCCAGCTCCAATGGCGTCTCAATATCATGCTCTGTGACAACAAAAGTATTCACAAAAACCAATCAGTACTACACGAGAGTGTTACCGCTCACGAGGAGGGGAAGTGGATTAAATCAACATGTTGGAAAAACGTCAGTCAAGTTCCCAAACTTGCAAAAAGCAAGAACAGTTTACAAAAAGCAACGGTTCAAACACATATTCTTTCTTATCAGTCGTTTTTCTTCGTCGACTGTGAAAGGTCAACTGCTTCATTTTTAGGTTAGAAAAAAGATACAGGTTGCTTACTTTAGTTGTCAAAATGAGATTCTAAGGCGCCATTTTGGAAATTTGCCAGCGTTTGTCTCTTGCTACAAGTTACGCGTGCGCAGTTGTTATTCCGACATGTCGATTGAACCCGGGTAGCAGTGATTATAACCACTACGCCAACCCGACTTCACAAAACTGCAAACAGAATTGAAATCTCAAACTACTAAATTATGAAAACGTTAAGGTTACCTGAGGAATAAATTGACGTTTTAAGAAATTTATACAGCCATTTTTGGATTTTAAGACTGCAAAAAATCAACACACCAGGCTTCTTAGTTTACTTCAAAGATTTGCGAAACTACGGATTTGATAAGCTTACCCTGTATCAGTGTTCGTTGCATCTGAATTATCTCGTCACAAAGTCTCTGCCTTGAGTCATACTTGCTGATAGTCAAGTCCTTCTGCCTTAGAAAGTTGTCACTCAGCAGCGCCTGAGACTGAAACTCGGCATTTGTAATTTCAAGTTCGTGAACTCTACACAGGAGACCCAGAATCTCGCGATGCTCTTCTGTGCTGATTTTCCGAGGCAGCAACTCTTCCAAATGTTCAACCTCTTTTCGTGTCTGCATGAGCTTGCTCTGTAAGTCGGTTTTCAGCTCTGATGTCCGTTTTACCTCCGCAATTAAACTGCTTATTTCATCACGTGCAAAAGCGACTTCATCTGGTTCAGGAAGATTCTCTGATTCAACATCGTCAGTGTGTTTTTCCGTCCGCTCATTCTCATTACTTTTGACGAATTTCAGCTCCTTTTCGGTGTCAAGATCCTTGCTCTCAACATCCTCCAAGCTCTCGGATTTTGTTAAGCCCTCAACTTGCCCAAGTTCCATTTCCTCCCTCTCTTTCTCTTCCTTATTCATAAGTTCTTTTACATACTTCGCGCTGGTTTTCCTACTGTGCGCGTCCTCAGTCCTATCTCTCGGCGACCCTTTCTTATCTCGTCCACTGTGACTCTCTTCCTGACGGTCACTCGTTTTCCTTTCAGAGTCCGAGGTGGCGTCAGATCGTGGTCGCTGTCTTTCCTTAATTGACTGCCGATTTCTCGCAACCCTTCGTGCTTTTTCCTGTTCCCATCTACAAACAACAGGGAGAGAGCATGAGTTGTCGCTGGAGGGGCACTGCTCTACTGAGTGAAATTTCAATTTCCTTCCTATTTTTCTTCGAAATATGTTCGATCAAATAAATATGAAACTTACAAAAAACTCATCGTTATTTAGGACATAAAAAACAAATAAAAAACACTTGGTGACATCAAAGCTACCAAAATCGAAAACACTGTGTCAACGTTCATGTGTCTATTTGCAGCACTGATTGACGTAAAGTGCACTACGCAAAACATATCGTAAAAGTGACACTTTTGTAATCAACGTCTGGGTATTTAGGAAATCTACCACTTTCTCAACGAGTTACAGATGAAAAAAAGGGGGCGAGTGGCCATGGGAGACAATGGAAGCAATATCAGCCCTGAGGTTTTCCCAAACTGTTTGAACCATAATATCATTTGAGGGTAGCAGCAGCACCGAGCAACACGGCTGCGAGTGCAAATACTTCCAACCTACGATGCGAACAAAAGTATTTATTACGAACTATGAACGTCCGTCCTCAGTTCGAATTATCAGGCTATGTAACCTCCAAGTAGCACACGTGCGCTTGGCGATTTTTCCAACGAGCTAAACACTACCTGAGTTTAATCCCTTGTGTCAAGTCTGCACAAAAACCTTTACGAGCAAATGAGTCTTGTGGTATATACCATACTGATTTCTCTGAATAAGTGCCTTCTTTATATCAGTACTCCCTTTAATTTTAATTAAGGAGATCCCTAAGAGTTAAATATAAGTAATCACCCCTTTCAATAATAAGCGTCATCTCCCCATAGCTCATCTTCAACCAGTACAATTAATGATCAACAGTAACATACAGTTCGACTAAAGTAAAACACGTACTGTGAGACTTTTCGCTAACCGAAAAAACCCCCTGGATTTTCACACCGACGACCCAAAAACGTTTTTCCCGAAACTTCAACTGTACACTCGATTTTGTCAAGGTCATATTTTTCCTTCATGTTTTTGAAAGAAAGCCATCATATCTGACTCAGCATTACATTGCGAATGACTCGCTATATCGCTGCCGTGTTGTATTTGTACAGTTGTATTGTGCATATCTAATAGGGTTGGAAGGAAGATATACATATAATTAGAATCTTAGCACTACCAACCTTAAATTATTTTTAACAAATTTTTAGAACCACACATGCAGTACAGTGTTTTACTTTTCTTTGGCCGTTAAAATTACTTTGATTTTAAGTACTGAAAAATCAAAACTTTTGTTTTCATTTGTAAGCAGAAAACAAAATATTACAGGTATGACCTTATAAAATAAACACTGCCCTCGAATAGAAGCTTCCCCCTCCCCTCGTTTCACACAAAATCTTACATAAACACCCTACGTGCTTCCGTAATAGAGGAAATGCTATCAAACTATCAACTTACTCGTCAATGACCATCATATACCGGTTTGTATCGACTGTTATTTGAATTGTCTCATTCTCTAGCGCCATTAGTTTCCGTCTGTTGAATGCAAGATATAAAAATCAAACCAATATTCAAGTGATAAATGACAGATTTCTAGATGAATATCCACTTTTTGATAAACCGGGAAGAGTCAATAACATTCAGAAAAGCGCTACATGACAACTTGTATTTGTTTTTTCCCATTGGTGCAAAATGTAAAGACATTAACTTTACTATCTCCTCTTTTTCTTAGCTTTCCAAAAGGAAAATTGGATTTGAAGTATATTTCTAGCTTAACAAAATAGAAAAGGTATTGATTGTACAAGGTTCAAGACAAAAATTCTCCACACTTGACGTTTGAAAATGCAAGATCAACTGAACTTTAGATCTATAAAATAGAAAATATAATAATTTTTGCAAAGTTAATTGGCTTTCACTACCGTGGAACTCCGTTTACACAAATACGGTAGGGCAACAACGATTTGGCCATCGCATTAACGGAGTAAGACACCTTTCTTGATCACCACCTTTCTAAAACGCAACAAAAATTGACATAAAAGTGCAATGCTAAGGCCAAAGGAGCCCTTGGAAGGAAGCAAGTAGGTTTTCTTCTACAAAGTTGTAAAAAAGTAGCTCTGTCTGCAGTTTATCACTTGACAATCACATTCTCGTACCCAGAGCCCACGCGGCCTACGGTCAAACGAAGGACTCTGGCCGCATTAACGGAAGTCAGAAATTCTCCGACTAAAACTACTCATTTTGCGGCAGAGAGAATGAATGTTGCCAATCTGTGGTTAATTTGAAAAGATTTAAACGATCTCTGTCAGAACTAAGGTGTATGATGAAGAATGGTGCACAAAATATCAGAATTACATGAGCCGAAAAGTTAGAGAATCTCCGACTTCCGTTACCGATGCGGCCAGAGCCCGTCGTTTGGCCGTAGGCCGTGTGGGCTCTGGGTACGAGAATGTTGACAATCACAGATGATATGTCAGACTAACAACTGCGCGTGCGTAAGTTGTATCAAGAGATTTCCAATTTTACAGCTAAAATAAGCAACCAGAAAATTTTATCGACCAAAAAGTTACGCAAATGATCTTTCACAGTAGACAAAGAAAAGCAAAATAAGAGATTTGTATGTTACTTTACACCCTTGCCTTTTGTAAACTGTTCCTATTTTTTGCAAGTTTGTGGGCTTGATCGGTGTTTTTCCGCTATATCGATTGGGCTATAAACATACCTTATATCCATTTGCTCTCGGAAAGTACCGACCAGTTGGTTTCGCAGCTTCACCATCTCTTCTTGGTTTTCAGTTGTTTGATTTGAACCTTCTGGAAGGTTGGGGAGGAAAAAGCATCATTGTATTTTCTGCTTCAAAGGTCGACCAAGCACACAGGCTACAAGGTATTTCATAGATGAAAGCAAAACAACACACTGAGTTCATTAAAAAATAATTCTCCATTTAGGATTGTTTTACGAGATTCGTATATGCGGAAACAGTGGCTTACAAGAATTAGAAAGCAAATGAGCTTCAGTGAGATCCGCGTGCATAGTACACGCAATAAAATTGGCTTTCTACAAGATCTTTACAGTAATTTGCGAAAAACGTTTTGGTGCTAGATTTGCTTCAAATGTCCATAGAAATGACAGTGACAACGCAGAACAAGAAAAGAGAGGGACAGAAATGGAGGCTCGTGGATCCAAAGACAATTCATCTGCAGCATTTTCCTAATAAAGCTTCGATAGGTGCATGAGCCGAAAAGTGAGGAGGGCTCCCTCAACCCTTTAATATACCCCTTGTTTGTACTTACTTTTGCTCTCTTCCGTTTCATGTTCTTCGATCTTCATCTTGAGTCGGAAAATCTCTTTTCGCAGATCAGCAATGATACTCGTGTACTGGGCAATGTGATAAGACACGTTGAATTGATTGCATCGAACCTGGGATGGTAAAACATCATAACTGAATCAGCAACTTACCATTTACTGCCAGTGATTTAGAAAACTCTTACATATCCATAGCCAGCCAGACATGACAAGTATCACCTATTATACGTAACTTTATGCCATTATTTTAAAACAATGTTCTGTAAATTGGAGACCATGGGAAATACGCTGAATTATTCTTAAAGGCTGTATACCGCAAACGTTTTGTTCTGGTTAGCTTCCCTCTTGTAGAGATCCTGAAATGACATAATGCAACTATGTAACAACGTTTCGAGTCGAAGCGTGTACGTATTTTTCAGCATAATTTCGAAAATGCAAAACGTATTACAGTTTGTTGATGTCAATAAAATTGTAGTACAATCTTCTACATTGGTTGCAATATTTGTTAATGCAAGTATAATTTGCATTCTAATGTTTCCGTGAAGTTTAAAAAAATACTAAATCTTTGGCCAAAATGTTTTCTGCTCCATCCATTTCATCGCAGTCAGTTGCTCCAATTAATTAATTAATTAATTAATTAATTAATTAATTAATTAATTAATCAGTCAAACACTTCAGTTTGCAAAAAAGTATTCGGGAGCATTTCATATGACAACTGCAATTCACAAAAGCTATGTTAAAAATTTTACCTTTTCAAACTGCGGTCAACTATCTCGTCCGAATGTTCGAAAGCGTTTTTCTCCAGTGCTATTTTCAAGACTCCTCTCCTTCATATTTTATTTATATTCTCAAAGACGACACGGCTCCTTCAAAACTAAAGTTGTGTTTAAAACTTCGTACGGGCAGGTAACATATTATTTTCAATTTGCGATGTTAAAAACTTAAAATTAAATGAAAACTCCGTACGTGCATGTTGAAAAGTTGTGCCAGTTAGGCTGTCAGGACCTATAAGAAAATCCCTCAAACTAATAATATGCATCAACATTATGTGAAGTATTTTACCTTGTTTTTGATGTTCTTAGCCCTGTCAGCATACAGCAGCGTGTTTCTAGATTCCTCAAATGCTTGACTCGCTGGACTGACATGCGCAATCATCACTGTGCAAGAGTTACCACCCAGAGAGTCCTAAACAAACATAACAAACTCTCAAAAAATCACTGATACATGACGTGTCGATGCTAATAACAGGGACCGCGCAGTATTTTTTGGATTGGGACTGCTAGCTCCAACGAATTCTAGGGGGGTCCGGCGGCATGCACCCCCGGAAAATTTTGAAATTTAGAGCCTCTGAAATCGCTGAAAATGCTTCCAATTTTGTCAATCATCGGTAAAAAG
>JAOEHT020256145.1:0-10626 GCA_025448195.2 Parazoanthus atlanticus
GGGGGAGGAGGGGTGGGCGAAGTGCTCCCACCAAGCAAAATGGTTTCCACAGAATTTTTAGAAATATCTCTTCAAAAAAGCCAGAAATAGAATTTTACAGCTTCAAAATTTGTCATTGACCCCCCAGACGTACAAAGCTACGTACGGCCCTATACGTTGTAGTTTACACTCAATATCTTGGTTCCTATGTCATTTTCAAATAGAATATATGTCTACAATAAAGAATCAATACGCTTTGCTTTATACAATTTTTCCTTTTAATTTCTTGATTGTGGGCTATTAGAAACATACAGTATTGCTACAAAGAAATTATCTTTCATGGAGCCCAGTGCTGTATCTTTACTCATGAATAACAAAGTATAATGTACAATAATTTACTGTTGTATCCTTGTCATGCAATCATACAAATGTATCTATCCGGGTGTTTACCCTTCTATTTATTTCTTTTCCAAGATTCCAACACAAGTTACCTTGAAGAACAAGAATACGAAGGTGGAAGGGCGCCACGGGCGTCTTCTGATGCGATGGACTTCGACTCGCTCTTGAATATGTGTTTAAAATCCTCAAGAAGAAGATAACCTCGATTGAAAAAGCTTTGTTCATGTCAACCGTAAAATATTTTCAAAACCGAGGAAATATAAAAAAATATTATAAATTTTCTAAAGGATAATCCTGAGATATGTCCAGAAATGCATGCAATTGCAATTGTTACGAGTTCAAAATTGTTTTTGTCAGTTTTACGAAATAACGACAAAACGCAAATTAGGATTTCTTAACTGACGAAAATGGACGACGAAATTCAAATAAGGATTTCTCATCCTTGGTAACGGAAGTTGCAGATCATTGCGAAAAAAGGAGAGAAAAAACGTAAAATTCGCATATGCAGGCATTTCTGGATGTAAGTGAAGAATAATGAATAATCCTACAAAGCAATTGGCACGATAGCCTTGTTTATAATTCTTGTAATTTGCTGAAAGTTACGATGAAAATGCAATAAGGTTGAAATTTCGATGAAGGAAATGTAATCACTTTGAAGTACACAACATTTAATTCTGGTAAAGAAAATGATTTATTTTTCAAATACCTAGCAGTTACACACGGACACTGTCTAAGAGCCTAGGTTCGAGACAGGTAGTGGCCAATCAAAATCGTTTTAGGGATTTGGAGATGCATTCCAAAGTGGTGGCCCAAAATGGTGGCCTAAATGTAGTCTTTCTTGTGTTGAAGTGTTGGTTTAGGAGGCTTTTTTGTTGAAAGTCAGACTCATGCGCGATTTTTAACAAGATCGCTTTCTTGCAATTAAATGCGTTTCTCGAAAGACCAGGAAATGTTTTATTTAGCAAACAACTTACAGTACAATGAACTCCGATCACCCGTCAGAAAAATATAGACAAAGAAACACAAATGTGAATAGTGCTTCACCAAGTCTCGGAAGTGCTCGATACAAAAACATGCAGCAAAAGTACAAATTTTTAAAAATGGAAAAAATTGAAAAATGTTTCACGCACTAAGCGATTACCAGATCATCAATATATATATAGTTTTTCGCACAATCTGAGGCAGGCCTATGGATTCCGCTTCTTAACTTTTTTACGAACATCTCTGAATTTGATTGAAGCACAAAAGCAATAACTAAACGATTAGGATCGCTATTTTAGTTCAATTGTCACGTATCGAACTCAAACACGAAATTTGATTCCCATCATGTGTCGCTCATACCGTGAAGATAGAAGACTACCTCGAATACACATGTTCTGTGGTATTGTGAATGAAAGCACCTTGCCGTGTTTTTCACATGTACTATACATGAACTAATGTAAAATGTCATGATTCGTGTTTGATTGTATTTACGAATTTGAGAAAAATTGCATTAAAATAGCATACAATAAAAATCATCCCAAACAGTGTGAACCAAGAGTTTGGACAAACGTCTCGTTCGATTTTATTTTTTTGGGGTGTCTATCCCTGTTATACGATGGGCGGCTTTTCAGTTGACTGTACCGAAAAAGATGGTGGCTGTACATTTTACCATAATACCTTGCAAACCAAACACAGCCAATAGGCACGGAGAAAGCCATATACTTTTGCGATATTCCTGTATTGAAAGCACGCGGGAAGATGAAGAACACCCGAGGAGCGTAATAGTTACACATTTCCAGGCTCCAGCTCGGTCGCTCGACGTGTACGTGATGTCTACGTTCTTCCATCCAATGGACGTGCAGGTAGTATCGGTAGAATTTTGCAAGTCTTGCTCTAAAACGAGGGTGTCCGTATGGGTTTGATTTGGGTTGCAGTTACGCGACCCTTGTACCCGTCCATGTTTGGTTTTATTAAGGGTATATATTGTGAGGTTAACAACTTGGTTGTCGACGCACGTCTGGTTTCCTAATAGGAACAGCAGTTTGACGTCCATCCAATGACACCGAAAACTTCGATACTATTCACGTTCTCTTTTTAAGGAAAGGGGTACTTCGTCAAGATGCTCTGCTTTGCTCGACCGTCCTTTTATGTTGGAGCTTGGATTATCAAATTTCTTTATGGTCGGTTCCAGTTTTGAACAAATTGTTACTTTTGAAACCGAACCGCTGTGTCATGTGGTCGTTGGTTTAGTTTGTACACTCGTCCAGGCATAGTCTCCTTCGCAACTATTCTTTGAAGTCGGATATTTGGTCCCATATCCCACCGAAATAGGACCGGGTCTGTGTAAAAACTCGCGACTGACGTCACCCAGTCTGACGTTCACCAATAGTGAAGGGCGAACAAAACTGATAAGTTGCACTCTTCTTCTCAAAGTTTGGAGAGTTTGCTTTAGTTATGGGAGTTAAATTAGACATTTCAGGACAATATACCTGACGTCAACGAGACGTCGAGCACGCTAATTACACCAACTTACCTCCCATAATTGAAGTAAATCTTGTAGAGTATGAGTGTAAGTATGCTCTCTGCGACAGAACGAGCTTACGTTAACCAGACGTTGAGCACGTTAATGTTGTCAGTTCACCTCCCATAATTGAAGTAAATTTTGTAGAGTATGAGTGTAAGTATGCACCGCATCACCAAACCTCGGCGATAGAATGTGACATCATTTATGCATCTCTCAGGGAATCCTATGACGTCAGTTGTGAGGTTCTTACGCCGAGGTAAACCGAAGGAGATTAATCCAAGCCAATATTGCTGAAGGTGTGGGCGCACGACCTTTAAGCAAAGTGGTATGCTTGTCATTGCAAGTTATGATTCGCAGAAGTAATCAAATACCTTTGAATATAATTTGGGATAAATCTAACGAGTAAATATTTCCTAGACTTACAATATTGATCGGGGTCTCCGAGCTACTTGTACCCTTGCCCAAAATGGCTAATGCTTCTCAGATAGCCAATCGGAGATTGTCGAGAGATTGTTTGAAAATATTTTCCTGCATTGTTCTGCTGTCTGCTGGTCTATTTCTCTTGTACTGCGTTGTGTTGTAACTGCACAACCATAATTTAGAAAATTTCGCAACTGTATGACACAAAGAAAGGTCACACAGATACAGTGGGTGACGTCGTCCTCAAATTTCAAGATTTTATTAGTGATAGGTCCTAATCTACTGATCCAATAATTTTGATTACATACGGGACGTGACAGGGGGGAGGGGTGAAGGGCGGATCCATGCAGCCCACTACATCTGGGGGAAACTTGCAACACCTACTAGTACTGGCGAGAGTCGACAAGGCAGCATTTGATCGTGTTCTTGGTTGAGCTTACCTAAGTAACAGATATAATATTTATAACATAACAGGTAGAGCTCGATGTGCTTTTCAATATTTAAATAAATTACAGACATGAATACTACACACTACTTCGAAGAAATAGAAAAATGTGACATTTTACAAAGTGTTAAAGGCGAGTTACACCAATTATTGTGTAACTTTAGATTTTTATGGATCTCCCTGAAAATTGCTTCTGTGAGCGGAGCCTCCAGGTATAGAAGAAACATTATTATTATTATTATTATTACTTTTATTATTATTATTATTATTATTATTATTACTGTTATTGTTATTGTTGTTATTGTTATTACTATTATCATCATAGATAAATATATAAAACACCTTCCAGATTCCGCTTAATTAGCTTTGTTTTTGCAGAACGTACGTCAAAGCCGAGCTTTTTAATCTGTAAAAACAACGAGCATGTCCTTTTGGGTATCGATTCAACTTCTTACCGTACAGCGCTTGAAAATACCTTTTACTAAGGAATAGTCATGTCAAATTATTTTGAAACCAATTGCAAAATCGATGAACTACTACATTCATTTACTCTTTCAAATTAGCAAAACACACGGCCAATCTAATCAACTGACATTGTATTTTTTCTTTTATTGTCGTTATGAACAACAGAACATAAGATAATATTGGCTTAAACGATTCAACTTCAAAGTAGTGAAATTGAAAATCTGTCTTGTTATCGCGGATTTTCATTAAAAATGTATTCATGTTTAAATATGATCAAACCCGGTCCAGTAATATTTTCATTCTGCTGATGCATATTTTCCCAAGAGAGTTGCACGTTTAGGGCTTTTTGGCTTACAAAACTACAATTACGAACGAAACGTCTTTACTCATAATTCCATTTTTCGTCTTTGACTGAAATACAATCTCGATCAAATTCTCAGATATCAGATATTTTAAATCAATTATTTAATACCAAACGCTATTGAAGTTCAATGCATACAACTACCGGGTTTATTTACAATAGCTGTTCAATAAAACAGCTTTTGTGGTTTAGCACGATTAACTATCCATCCACAATTGTATTTCTGGACTCAGTTGAATATTCTTGACCCAAATTACCAAACCTTTAACTATTATTAGTGTACTGGTCAGGTTGCCGGTTACGGCCCTCATGCTTGACAATTGGCTTGAGAAGGAACACGTATTTTAAAAACAGGATGTGTCAAAATGTGTAACATCAAACAAATGACACAATCTGATGGCGTGCTTATGTTAATACTGATGCATCAGAGGATACCACTGACAATAAACACAATTGCAAGCAAAAACATCGAGAACCCCAAGGTTTCAAGACTAACATTTGGCCCTAAACAACAGAGGTATGGTACACTTGTTTTCGATTTACATTGAAACATTTTGGATTTATAGGAATCTGTAGAAACGGGTTTCACATTGTGTTTAAAACTAAGTAACTTTTCGGAAGGTTTTGTAAGAGCACTGGAACACCGGACATGTGCAACAATGCCTGCAATCATAGAGCATGAAATGTGGTGTATTTCTTTTGGCAATTGAAATATAAATAACTTAAACATACTACCATTATTTATATTATCGAAATTCTTTCAAATGCACTAAACACTTTAAGAAGAATGGAACTTGTAGTGGTTAATGAATTAGTATTTATATTCGTGCGCGCCAGCTAGCGCTAAGCTTCCAAATTGGCAAATCTGCCATTGACGTAAGTGTAACTATGCGACGGACCCATGCCATGCTAATCACAATTTAGACAGCCTCTGATCTGTTTTATCATTGTAGAGTGAAGTGTAGTACCTCTCTTGAGCATAGAATACCGTAAGGATGTTTTAAATTTGGATATTTTCTGTTTCTTAGTGCCGTTGAAAACAGGACTAATCAACTAGAAAAATATTTCTTCTTAATTAATATTAAGTACCGATAAAGTTTGGAAATGTCTTTCAAGAAAGATTCGTTTCCGGCTTTCGATTTTGCCCTTTTTGAATACCTTCTATGTGTGGGGTTGTTAACGAGCTCTATGGTAAAAAACCATAATTTCATTAGTCTCGTTTGAGAAACCAAGCAAAATGTTTTAACACAGCAAAAGTTACAGTTTAGTTGTTTGGTTTCACAAGGTAACGGTCTTGATGTAGCACGATATTAAGCACCCTATTACACTTAAATGTCAATACCGTGTAAAACTTTTGAAATTCAGTGCATAAGGCTGCAAAAAATTAAATTAAAATTTATCGAAACATTGTCGCAAAGATTTTGCAGTGAGCTGATATTCTGTACTATACTATACTATACCATACCATACCATACCATACCATACCATGCCATACTATACCATACCATACCATACCATACCATACCATACCATATCATAACATAACATAACATAACATACCATAACATACCATACCATACCATACCATATCATAACATAACATACCATAACATACCATAACATACTATACCATACCACATCATAACATACCATAACATACCATACCATACCATACCATAACATAACATACCATAACATAACATACCATACAATACCATACCATACCATAACATACCATACCATACCACATCATAACATACCATACCATACCATACAGTACCACACCACACAACACTACACCATACCGTATCATACCTTACTAAACCATACCATGCAATACTTTGTTATCACTCGTATGATTACAGACCGATATTGGACTCCACTCAGTCCTATTACCATGCAATACTAAATCAGTTGTCAAACTCTCTTTGTAACTAGTTGGGTTTTTTTCTTCTTCTGATATCTAGAAGCAGTAGCATGGTTATCAAGCAAGATTCTATCTGCATGATTGCATTTACAAGATATTATAGCTCCTTAAAATAAAGGGACATTTGACAGTATAATCTTTTCTTTCTTACAAAAATGAAATTTTCCCAAACTGTTTTAGAAACATAAATGGTTTAGATGATTAGACGTTCAAAACAGCAGTGTCTTTAATATGCCTAATCTAACTGGCTCTGAAAATTTGGAGGTTAGTTTCCGAGCATGTTTCTAGCTGAGTTATAATTGCCGCGTTCCATTTCTTTGAGGTCAGTCAAGCACGGCGGCTGGAAGCAACGGCAACAGAGCAAACGTATAAAATAATAAAATTTAGTCTTTACTCCTGAAAACGTCCAGCTGAAAAAAGGGACACATTTAAGATTCTATAAGGTGTCGAAAATCCATTTAACAATATAGAACTGAAATCACAGCAGTCTCGATATGAACTAGAAAGAACACTTCTTTTCCAGGTATATTTTTTCCTCAGTTTAATCCGGCAAGCTTTGATTTCGCTACTTTTACGAAAACAGTAAAATTTGTTCCCTTTTCTTTTATTTCCAGTATGTCTACAGTTACAGTGAAGAAAGTTTAAAGAAATTACAATTTGCAAGCAATTTATTACAAGAACGTAGTTTATGTGGCAATTACAGTTTTGTTAAAAATAATCGAAGAAGAAATTTCTAGGTGTAACTGTTCAAAGCTTGTTTGGGTGCATACAGTTGTGAAGTTTTCGGAACAAGTTAGTGTTTGCGATCTAACAGCAGGTAAATCTAAAATCCTTTTTTATCCTTTGTTGACATGTTTTGACAAGTTATCCAAGCACTATATTTGTAAGAATTGGTTGGCAGGGAAGGTTTTTAGAATTTCCTTTCATGTCTGGAGAAAGAAGTTTACAATTCAATAAAAAATTAAAGGAAAAATATACAGCTGTTTCATAACACTCTGAAAAGAAAAAGTTAGGAAGAAATAGCAAATGTGTTTTAAAATTCACTTCTGTATGAATTTGTATCTAAAAACACAAAACGGTGTTTAGTTTTTGTAAACACAAAGTTTAAGAACCTCAAACCATATTTAGCAAGACGTATTTGCGCGAGCTCGTATATTTTAATCAAGGTCGCAAATCTGGGAAGAAAACCGCTCCCAGCGGTTGATATAATTGTATATAAATTGCTATCTCTTTTACTAATTACTTTGATCAAAGCTAATAGTTTTATCGTTAAAGCGGTGCGAACTGATTGTTACATTCGTAACAGAGTGAACAAAGGTTAAATGTGAGTAGCTTTTAAAATGAAATAAGACCAGAATTCATTTAATCGGTTCCTTAAAATTTTAATCTAATTAGCTTCCAATTAAAGAAAACCTTGTTACAGCGGGTATTCATTTCAGTATCTACAAATAGCAAAGTTTGTTTTTGCTTATGACTACTTTAATTACGGGTTTACACACAACAATTTTCTACACTTGGCAGAACTAAATCGTCTGGGGCCTGTTCAGCACTGTTGCTGAAAAATTATCCTCAACAGGCAAAAAGTGTTTGAGGTACGTACATATGTAGGCTATTTTGTTGTCAAAGCAAAACCAATTTATGTTGGAATTAGTTAAGATAACCTTTGGAGCAAAACGTGAATGTTCTATCTCGTAAACCAGTGTTAATTTACCTTTCTTGGAATTTTCTTTTAAGACTTCAGTCAAAATTTTCAATGTAAGTAATGAAAGATATCATTGTGTCAAAGCTTTCCTCGGTTCCTCGGTGATTGTTTCAACTTTGAAAATCTTCAATACTTTTCCAAAATAAATAATTCACAGAAAGAAGTTACGGTCTCAGTAAACACGCGTGCTGTGTTGAGTCAGTTTTGAATCGATGAACGCTTTGCCACATGGATCTTCCTAGTTTGACTATTTACCTAGAATGGAATGATTCCAACAATACAAGATGACTCTATTGATATATTGTGTGCAACTTCTATTCATGATTTCTAATATTTGCAACACCAAATATACTTTGCTATAAAATCTGTATAAAGCATTTTTCGTAAGATAATAGTTTTCAACTCAAAACACTTACTTTCGCTCAGTTTATACTAATAAACCAGCGGTTTGTATTGCAGTTTACTTCAAGTCCTAGATTAAATCTTTACCTTTCTACTATAATATTTTTTCCTCGTTATTCGAAACATTCCCAAAGCGTTTGGCAAATACTAAACATATCAGTAACTGTTTGGCAAAAGCAAGTTTTACCCAAGTGCCTTGCTAACGTGTACAACATCCTTTTTGGTTCATTTATTGAACACTGAAGTAGTTTGGGTATTGATGGAGACTTACAGTTCCGTTAGAGATCTGCCAATTGCGGTAACAACTGAACGATGAATTACTGCAAACTTCAACTTTGTCCGAGATCACCAACATGTAGTTTGATTATCTATTACACAGTCCGAATACAAAAAACGGTTGCGTTGAAATAAGTTGATTTCTTTCAACATCAGCCGGACCCAAATACTTTTTTTTTTTTAAAAAACAGAAATTCATATTATATACTGCGGTGAAACAGACTCTTTATTAAACTTTAAGCCAAACTAGTGATAAAAATCAATTATCCACCTTAAGTGATTTAATTGAATTCATAAATACTCCAGAATATTAATAATCTCACACAATATCCATGGACGTCCTCGAAGCCCTTTTTTCCCCTTGCAGAATCGAAACAGAGGAAACTAATAAGATATAGATCACGTTTAAGCACTACCACTATAAAGAACGCGAAAGCATTCCTTCAAAAAAAGGTAACACAACGTGTTATGAGTCATAAATGAAAGGTAAAGTAGCTGATTCAGTTATCTCAACATAGAGAAAATATGATTCTACAACACAGAACGCGTAAGTCTGTTGGTTTCAAGACTCGCAGAACGATCGAGAAGCATGCTGGCCCCGCTTGTTTGAAAGTGTGTTGTATTTACTCAGGGCTTGGCCAAATTTTGAATATAATTCCTTCATTAGGAATGCCTAATCCCGTTCTAATAATATGTTGTTATATATGAATTCTTCGTCAGAAACCCTGTTACCTAATTGCATGTGAACTGAAAGCTGATATCTATCTCCAGGGAAAGTAAACTTGATCGTGTGAATAGTTTAACCGGGCTGTGTTAGCACTGCGTCCTGATCGTATAAGTTGCTAAATGATGTTGAAGAAGAACGTAGATAATTGCCCCACTGTGGCGGCACATGGATCTAGGAGACTGAAGGTCAATTAAGTCACCTAAGAACATATAAATATTAATACATCGTTCTTTTTGGTGAGCAACAGCATGATTGCAAACTAAGTAATTGTTCTACAGCACTTCACAAAATTCTTGACGAGTTTTTTTTGTTTAGTTATTGTTCTCTTTTTAGCTTACTTTTGCGGAATAACAAAGCAAAAACGCAAGTTCTTTTTCCAATTAGGATAATATGTATAAGAGAATTTCATGTTTTTATTACTGAATTATCTTGGGTACTATATGTGTTTTCGCCAGCCCATAGTTAGACCAACCTCAATCTCTTTACAGTTGATCTAATTACCTCACAAATTATGGAGTAACATCATCAGGCCATCCGCTATCTACGAATGGCAAGGTTTGTTTATGTATGCTGCTATTATGGAAAGACCTAACTTGAGATTTTCAAACTTAGTCGAGCTTAGTACACCGGCGGCCGAGCTATCTCACTCAGAGCAACGTTTTGCTGGGGAATCATTCCAGACCCATTGAAAATACAATTAGGTTTGTGGACATGTAAAATGTTTTTAGTGATCAAATCTACAGTAGTTGCATGTTGTTATAGGAACCTTTCAAAACAGCCAAGAAAAGTGAGGTATACTATACTCTCTCTCTCCATCCCATTCTTCCTTCTGAACTGTTGCGATTTCGACGTTTAGTTCATTTGCGAAGGTGTTTGCATCTTTTGTAATATAGATCTTCTTCCTTTTTGCATTCTAATCAAGTCGGATTTTGCCACTACTTTTATTGCTTTCTCTCTCTCTCTCTCTCTCTCTCTCTCTCTCTCTCTCTCTCTCTCTCTCTCTCTCGCTCTCTCTCT
>JAOEHT020256236.1:0-10624 GCA_025448195.2 Parazoanthus atlanticus
TAGAACTTTTTGTATCAACTTTCATTAACATTCCGTATTCATTTCCCCTAAAACCTATATTTCATATATTATCCTATATTATTTAAGAGAATGTATACTGGCAAAAAACTGATACAAATAAAGGTTGTTGTTGTTGTTGTTGTTGTTGTAGTCCAAGGACCGGGCTGAAGCTGTCGCCAATTCCTTTGCCCCAGAAGTAGCCTCTACCTGGCCCCGTAAAAAGATTTACAATTAATTTACTAGGATAATTGGACTTGAACTAGGTTGGTGAGTTGATGTGCTCCACCAAAGAGAGGGTCATCAAGTGACTGTATACTTTCAGGAATTTTCGTTGTAATTTAAAATTAATGCTGAAAAAGTCTAACAACCTCCCTGTAAAAAATGTATTTATTTTTAATAAATTTAAGACTTGGTCTGGATTGTTAGGAAGGTGTACTTTCAATATCTTTGTTTTTCTGTCTTTGTTACTTCAAAAGTCACGATGTGTGACAATTACCGTCTGATTTTTTAAGTATCAATTTTCTTTTTTAAACTGGGTTAGTATGGTAATAAGGACTGTATTCGGTCAAATACCGAAAGTGTTTGCCCATTTCAGAGATGATTACAGTTGTTACAAGGTCCGAACTTTGTATTTTTGCCAGATCCAGGCGACCCGGACTTAAGCCATGCGTAACTTCCAGTGAACAAATAAATAAATAATAATTAATACAGCCGCTGTACTTTGAGCCTGCCAAACTGAATCCAAAAGTTGTCAAACAAAAATAAAAAAAACAAAAAGTAAAAAATTGTTAAATAAAAAACTAAAAAGACAAAAAGTTGTCAAATAAAAATTAATAAAAGAAGTAAAAAGTTGTCAAAACTTGAATACATGCATCAATAATAGACTGATGACGGTTCAAACTAGCGCCAGAATCCAAATACAGTTCAAAACATGATATTCTGGCAAAGCTATTTTAAAAAACACCTATATTTTGCTTAACATTATTTTGTGTTTTTGATTTCTAAATATTACGTGGAAATCAAGTAATCTTGACGTGGATTGCATATTTTTATCTCAAGTTGCGAGCTTAATCCGAGCTTAAAATTACTAGAAATCAAGTTCCCATGTGATAAATCCGGCAAAAAAACTTCCATCCAAAGTTTATTGTGGTTTCCATTATACATAAAATATTCCCATTACTAAAACGAAATCAAGCTAATTGAAGTTTTGCCCCCCCGATGAGAAACAAATTTGATTCTTTGTGAACTCTTTGTCCCGCGGTAGCGCGCAATTCAATAAACACAATGTTGGTTGGCGAGAAAGATAAGATACATCGCTTGCGAAAACATGCTTGTAAATAGATAAGGAAAGTTGCCCAACAAAATTAAATGATCAATGGTGTTTTTTATCTTTATTAAAAATTGTGGGCTATCAAAGTAACCTTTGTCTACACATATTGAAGCTAATAATTAAAATTTCTTTCGGGTTAAACTTCAAAGACAAGCTGTGAATTTATACACGATATCGAAGTTTGAAAACTTTCTTGTTCGTTTATCAACAAAGAATAAACAAAATGGTTCAACAGTGTCTAATCTTGATGAAATATTAATCAACCCGTTGTCGAGTCTATGAGATAAGATATTCTTAGAATATGTACAAGAATAATTGTATATTCGAGCTCTTTCTTCCTCAGTGTGTATACATAATGAATGAGAAAACATCGATAGTTTTGAAACTAGACAAAAGCACAGTTGCAGACACTGAGAAAGCTGATTAAAGACACAAAATCAAACAAAAAATATTCCAAAAGCTTGGTATAAACTTCCAAGGAAGCACATAAAAAAGAATTACTCATATTTTTCTTTAAACTGTAAATGCAATTGCATTAATTCTTGATAGTTTTAAAGCGTGCCCAAGCAAATAAAGCGTTGCTAATCTATTGTGTATTGAATTCCATACAATGGGTGGTTATGGCCCTGATAATTACTAACCGATACATGACAGAGTTCTAAAATCTTCACTTCACCGTGGCGTTAAATCTAAAGAATACCTCAAAGTCTATTACGATTACTGTTGTCAGTCTTCCGTAATATTGAAGTATTTTATTATAAAAGTGTAAATCAGCAACTGATGTCAAGTTGCTACGACCATACGTTTTCCTGTTAATGATATTCTTCATTGTGCTGTTTCAAATCAGTCTTTTTTGTGAAGCGCTTTTTGCATTTCTTGCACTGATACGGCAAATTGCCCGAGTGAGTGTGCATGTGGAATTTGAGATTGGACATTTTGTTGAACGCGCGGTCGCACTTGGAGCATTTGAATGGCTTTTCCCCTGTGTGTATCATGATGTGGTTGCGTAAATTCCCCTTCTGGTGAAAACCTTTGCCGCAGATGTCACACACAAAACTTTTCTCTTCACTGTGAGTCCGCATATGTGTCTTCAAAGTGGAGGAGCGATTGAAGCTCTTGTCACAAGAGGGACACTTGTGCGGCTTCTTATCCGTGTGAATGATCTTGTGGCGGCAAAGCGTACTGGAGAGGCGAAACCCCTTTCCACATATGTTGCACACAAAAGGTCGATTTTGTGTGTGGTCAGGCATTTTGAGATGGATGGACAACGTATATCGTGTTTTGAAGATTTTTCCGCATTGGTTACAACGATAAACAACCCCGTCCAACTTTTCCTTTTTCCTTGATCTCTTCTCGTGTTCGTTTCTTTTTGACTCGTTCTTCCCACTTGCGTTCAGAAATTTTGCTTTCACCCCCGTCCTGTGCTTCATACCTGCTGCATTCCATTCGACTTGCGAAGCTGCCTCGAACCTCATTCGATCATGAACTCCATTTTGTTGCTTGTACCTTCCGTCCCCCATAGGAAAGCTGTAAGGATGAGTATCCACTTCTCCTGGAGACACATATCCTTCATAATTAATGACTTCATCTTTCGCATCTTCGAAACTCTTGTGTTCTCGCTTGACGATTATTTCTGCTCCAACCTCGGACGGATAAGTACTGTTAAGGATTTTTCCTGCCTTAGAACTCTCCACTCTGTTCAGTTGCTTTCCCCTGATCCGCTTTTCGTGTTGTCTAATCTTACCAATGCCGTTATCGCTAAGACCAGAGGATTTATCGTTTTCTGTAAATAAATCATAAAATGATACTTTGCTTAAAATGTTAAATGAACACACAACTCGAATTTACAAGGATTAAAGTACTAAAGGAACAAAAAATAAGTGTAAGTCAACAGAATGTATAAATGGCGTGACCAGATCTTACCTCTAGGCCCTCTATGTAAGCCAAAAGACAACGGATGGTTACCAAACTCATCGCTGTTAAGATTTCTCCTCAGAAGAAATGATTTCGGCATGGCTGATAAATCTAATGCTGTCTTCTTGAGTAGGAATTTGTTTTGGTCGACTTTATACTGTGAGAAAGAGTTGCAGGCCGCTTTCGGAGTTTGCTTCCGAGATTTGACTCGCTTAGGTGACAGGTTGTACTTGAAACTGGAAGTTGTGGCAGTGTCAATCGTGCTATCTTCTGTTGAACTGATGCAAACTTGCCGGAGTTAATTTCTTAACAACTTCACATGGTATTAAGAGTAAATACACTGCTTTGTCTTGGAATTGATATAGAGCAAGGGAGCCAATCAGAAGGCGAGGCTTGCTATAAGCTGCAAACACATTGTGAATTATGTATGAACTGCGCATATGAAAGGGCATGGACGCACCTGCCATGCGGCACACTAGAATATACTCGTTTTTAAAACCCATTTTTGTGTAATGTTTTAAAAGCTGGAGGGCAAGTCATCAGCAGTTGTTTAAAATGGTCACTCAGTCGAAAAGCAGCAAGTTCCCCGAGGTTTTGATCCCTTGCGCGAAGAAACAGTTCTTGATTAATCGTAACAATAAAGTGTTCTGGTAGAGATTATTGCGGGGGAAAACAGTTTACAGAAAAATCTGCAGGGAGTCCGAAATGAACTTCCTTCTCTCGGCGGGACATTGAAGGTGATTAACAACAGGGTTGGGTTGCGCTTTGATGAAAAAACAACGATCTTTGTTCTGCGTTTTCCGCTGTAATTAAGTCTCGTTATGTCAAGTTCTGTTCCGCGCAATTCTCTTGTTGGTTTTTGCGTGACTCGTCGTATTGAAAACCCAAAAGTCGTGATTTTCTTTTGGGAAACATAATGCTATTGAGTGTTTTCACTAATTCGGTGATTCCATTTAGAAAACATGGGAAATTGTGTATTTGTTTACAGCACGCGCCAAAACCGACTGTTTACTTTTTCGGTTAATAGAGAGGCAACTTTTTAGAAAAGAGCAGGACTAGAAAGAAAAGGAATCTCGCATCACACAATCAAAACAGAACAAAGCGATTTGAATGGAAACTGGTGTCACCCGGTGGTTTGTAATTGCTATCACACGGTGCAGTTGAAATTATGTTCCGGCGTACGTAGAAAATTTAGTACTATACAAAGGATTTCACTGTTGGAATATACTGAACCTTGTGATTTCATATTTTCGAAAACATATTTTTAGAGTGGACCAATTCAGCGAAACTCCATCTATTTTTTTTCTCTCGTAGAAAGACATTCCATGAAAGATTTGATGCGATAGTCTGGATTTTAGGTTTATTGAATGCGATTTTGTATAAACTGTTTACATCTGTGCCCATTTACTTGATTTTTATTTTTTAGAAACTTCTTTACTCATTAAAACAGAAAATGATTGTTTTTCTAATTTGTAAAAACGTTCACTCTAGAAGTATGGAATTAAAATAACAGATCACTCGTCACACAAAGTCATCCAGTTTCAGTTGGAAGCCATGACTGTCTCCTGAAATGCCCTTAGAGAAATTACATTTATTTCTTTAATACCTGTTTTGACTTGAATCGGCTCTCCATGAACTGAAATTCCATAGGAACTAAAAGTGGGAAAAGCTCGATGAGCAACCTCTTATATCACATTTTACCAGGACTTATATTTCTTACAGTGTACTTTGACACGTTTTCTATGCCTTCTAGATATTTTAAAAGTAACCGTGTCGTTTCTACACCGTCAAGAGTTCATTTAGATCGGCACTATGCGGGACATGCGCAGTAGAGTAGCTTTGGTTTCACGAAACCAAGCTAGATCCCGTAGTTAAGACAGGCCGACAGCGAAAACTGTTTCAGATTCCAGTCGTACGATCAAACAAGCTGGACTCATCTACTGTGCGAGCTGAAGGTATAAAATGAACTGAGGAGATAATGAGTGCCTAAACATTTCAAATTTTACTTTCTGTTTATTTAACGAAGTTCGATCAAACTTAATTGTTGCATATTCAAGCATAGACTATGTATCAACATTCTTAAAACATTCTCTACTTAAATATGACATGATCACAACCACTGACACGAACTTTTTTTAACTATTAACTGGAACTATTTTAAAAATCAAATAGAGCTGGGTTGACACTAAACGTGACTCCGTGAAATTTCTCACAGATCTTCTATGACTTTCATTGCAGATTTACAAGTTTTTATTTGCTTCTAGTTTATATGCTTCGATAATAGAAACTTCAGTTGTGTTTTTAATCAATATTGAAAACAGTCACCAAGTTTAATTAATACGAAGGAGGCACTGCTTCAAGTAATTTGGTTTTGTTTGATGTTTATAAGTTGACGAACTGCAAGTCAAGAATCTCGGCAAGCGAGAAACGAAACAATTTCATGTTTTTGGGAAAGTAAATTTGGACTTCACAAAGTTATCAGACCGAACGAGGACTATTAAAAACAGATACGACATTGAAATTGCGTTTAACATTAAGCTTATAACACTGAGTTACTAAATAAAGCAGAACTTATAGGCCAGCACCTCCACAGTTTGTCACTGAAACTAGACTGAAACGTTAGCGAGGCTTGAAACAAAAAATCACACGCCCTAAAATCCTTTACTACTCTCTATTAACTGCAACCAGGTGAAATTCTCCAGCTGAAAGCGGGAAGCAAAGGCAAATAAATGTTCTGTCTTTTCTCCCACGTGTTATTTCTTTCTTTTTAGGTAAATTTTGTATCCCGCAGTGCAAGAAAATTCTTTATCAAGTCCCACGCCGAGCGGCGAGTCAAATGTTTGTTCTATTCTCAGTGTTTGTAATGGACACTATAATAATAATAAGTTGGTTTGTTGCCACGCGAGCCGCTAGTTAACTTTCTCATAGGAAATGGAGAGTAGAGTGTTGATTTATACACTTTTTATCCGCTTGAAGTGAAATTGGTTTGCTGACAGTTTAGCCCACCCTAACATTTGTATGTTTTCTCATGTTTTCTACCAAAATTAACTGAAATTAAGTAAACTGCTTCCGATTATGTAAACTGATTTCAAACTTCTCAAGCAAGAAAGTCAAAGTAATTGTACACTTTAATATATGGAGTAAATATTGGTTTTAAATCGAGTATAGGTAAATGCGAATGACGTGAATGTTTATAGATGTGAGATGTACATGAAACTCAAAGTCTTCAATTTCTATACAAAATTAAGGAAAATGAGTTGAAGGTTTTATTTCTGAGCAACAAGAACCAGAAGTTATGAGCAGGTGATATGCATAGTTTCATATATTATTCATTATTTGCTTCGGTTTGATGGATTCGGAAAATCAAATTGAAAGCGATAATGACAAAGCCATATATCTTTATTTTCCGCGGCTACTTAGTCCTGCTGAAATGCAAATTTAGTTTCAAACAATACCTTATGCATGAGTGTGTCGAAAAGCTAGGCAACACAAACTATTTCTCTTTCGTAAACGTGCGGTAGAGGGGACTAAACTAAATAATTTGCATCACTTCTCCAGTAATGAGAATTTTTGTTTTTATGCGAACGTTTCACACACTGTCATAATAATAAGGTACAAATGTAAACTATCTCTCTGATAATAAACAAAACATTTACGAGTGTAGCCAATTTCTGCGTTTTAAATTTTGATCGAAAAAACAGTTTCAATTTTTATCTGCTGGCAAACAAGAGCCAAAGCCCAGACAGTGAAGCCGTGTGTTCATTTAACACTTCTTCAAGGGATTTGTTTCATAAAATATTTACAGAAAGGCCAAAGAATTAACGAAGGAAAAATTACAAGATACTTACAAGCTGTATATCCGAATAGAAGAACGCTTTTCTCAAAAGACAGCATTCGTACATCGATAGATTAAATTTTATTTTCTTTCCGTGTAAGATTGGAAATATTCTAGTCAAAGTGACAGCCAATTACAATTGTCCTAGAAATTTCAGCAATTAATAATAGAAGTGGTTCGTCTATTTTTGTTATCCTGGGAACCAGAAGGACGGTGGCAGTGTGAGCTTAAAGTACAAGGTCATTCCCAGAATAGATAGTTCGGCAAACAAATGTGTATGCTCAAGGTTGATCACGTGGGTTATGGAATAATGGCGGCCAAGCAAACAAATAAACGAAAATATATATTACATACAGGAACGAAGATAAATATTAAGCAAGCTTTAAATAAACTTTCCTTTAGTCCATTCTGCTCCCGGCACAGATACAATGGAAATAACCTAGTATTGGTTACAAGCCAACTTGCTTTAGCAACAACGCTTCAAACAGCGGATCGCGCCGAATTTTTGCCAGCTCTGATTGGCTGCTAAAGCACATGAAACCCAGCGCCATAGGCCGACCGGCACGCAATGATTTGTCGGCCCCATTTAGGCCGTTAATTGGGTTAAGCAAAAGGAACACCTGTTGTATTACATAGCCCACCAGAACTCGACTTCCAATTACAAAAAATCGGGCTGAATCATAAAAATATGTTGTACTGCAACAGATTTTTTTGAATCGGCACAATTCTTAGCCCGATTCCGTACATTTTCTTAACGGAAATAGAGGCGACAAATCGCAACGTGTAATTCTCACAGTTACTTATCCATGTCTTTACATTCTATATCAGAAACCTATCTATTTATAGGGTGTACGAATTAACCAAATGTTTAACAGGAAAAAGCATATCAGAAAGAGTAATCATGCCAAGTTTTACAACTTAATTCTAAAGTACAATCAAGAAATGTGTGTCTCGAAGGCATACATTTTTGGATTTTTTCTCTCTTTTCCCCGTGGCTATTTTCAACAATTTTGGAAATTGAATTAATTATTAGAAAATTTAGCTCCGTGGCGAGATCTCGCCGCAGTCTGAGATATATAATACATTCGCTTTAAGTTTTGTCAAACTTCAGATTATCGGTCGTGCTTTTTAACCAGAGACACAAAATTTAGGAAATTAATCAACCAATTGTCAATCTTTTTACTGGTCTGATAATAGTGTTGATTAAAGTTTACATTTTGTGCTAATAGCAAAAATTGTCAACAAAGATTACACAACCACTTTCACAATCATGCGCAGTACGCACGACTCTGAATAAAAGCGACAAGCGGGCCGCAGCATTTGTAAACATGGCGGATCGTGATGGAAGTCGTGGGACCGAAATCGATGTCATTTTGGGAGCATAATTTTGAAGTCTTAACTATTTTATTAACCGAGAGTTAGGTCTGTACGGGAAATACCAAACTGAGGCCTTACTGTTTTGACAGAGCGATAGCGAGGTCACGGCAATGCGTCAAGGCCGAAGTTTGACATTTCCCGTAAAGACCGAACGTTCGAGGTTATTAAGCATTTTATTATGTGGCGCTTTTTTCCAAAAACGACAGTAACCCCGTGAAAGCGGAATTTCTTTACTTCGCACATTTGGTTATGCGCACGCGTAGGTCTTTAACAAAAACCCGTAATGCCCGTGGGCATTACGAGGAATCCAGACCGCTCAACCAATTTGCAATCAGAACGCGCAAAGTATCTTTGCCATATAATAATGTAGCATAATTTGGAAACGCTAGCATAATTTTTGGCACAATTCGAAAAAATTCTGAGCAATATGCCACTTCTGGAAGTACAATGGGCGAATCACTAAAAACGCGCGAAGTGAGAGCAACGAACGCCGCGAGCCTTGAACTGTTATCTAAACTGGAACAACAGAGTAAAGATTTATTCACTGGATAGCGCTATCCACTCTTTGAACAACCGGGGACCAGAAAATTTTGAAATGGACCGGCTTGGGAAACGCCTTTTGAATTTAAGATCACGTAGAAATTGTCTGGTCCACACGTGACAAACTTTTATATCGGTGGATACTGAAGCATTATTCCCATATTTGAAAGAGGCGCGGCCTTGAAAAAGTAACATGTCTGTGTACGTTACCGTATCGTCACACGCTGATCAGTAATTAAATTTGCATTTTTTCCGTGATAATCTTCGTATTTTGAATTTAAAGTTACCTTCATTAAAACAATTATTTAACGATTACTGAATCGTAGTTTAAAGAAACCCGGCAAATTTTTTTGTTTTGTTTTACGACTCTTACATCCTCGGCCTCGAGCGAACATCAACCTCGTTCTCATGCGGGTTCTCATGATAATCTGACAATATGCGATCGCACCGAAATTTGCGGTTAAGTTTTCTGCATAAATGAAGATTTTATCAACGTCTGACAACATAGCTGAGGCGATTTAAGCGGCACGTTTCGAAATTAGCGGAAATTAGCGGGTTGGCTTTGAGAATGAATTTATCTCGCAAACTGAGAAACATATAAATACTAAAATAGAACCTCAAATCAAACCGCATACAATGTGAATTAACGTCTGTTTTAGAGGCCCTCGGGTTGAAACCTGTATGTTCTTAAAAGTTTCGGGATTTCAGTTTTTTTCAGCCTTAAGCTTGTTAAGGTTTGCCAAGCCAAGGTAATATTTTGTGCTATCAATGTTTTGTTTATCTTCCTATACAGCAACCACTCTGTAAGAGGATTATTTGCCGGATTTAGATAATTGTTTATTAGTATGTTTAGCTTAGCCGGAATACGGCCAAATACGTTGTATTTTCTGCCGAATTGACATGTAACACTGTGCTGAACGTTACTATACTATATACAGTTAGTTTCTTAAGCTAGTAACTGTCAATGCTTTCCATTTTCTATAAAAATAAAGGTTTCATACTTATCGTCAGGCTCAGTGTGTTCTTAACATGGTGTTAAGCCCAGGCCAAACGAGTATGAGAGTTGTACGAGAGTTGAGTGAACAGATTTGGATGAGAGTTGTGTTTAACTCTCATGCGTGCGGTCAAACGAGGATGAGAGTCCATGAGAGTTGAGAAGAGTCGCTCAACAAACGTGTGAAACTCTCATCAACTCTCATCGAAATTTTGAACGTGTTCAAAGTTGATAAGAGCGCTCGAGAGTCGATGGGAGTGCACGAGGGCTGGCGGTCAAACGAGAGTGAGAGTTTGAACTCTCATCAACTCTCATACATCACGATCGTTTGAACCGGGCTTTAAATTTTCCCGCAACTAGTAAACAAGAGTGTATGGGGGATCAGTTGTACAGTTTGAATCAAGTACTTGGTTTTGTTGAAAAAGTTCAAGACATTGTTATGAATTATTGTTGGGTGTTTTTATTTTCTGAATCAAGGTCTTGACCAACTCATCCGAAAACGTGCAGCTTTCAAATTAGGCGTACAAGTCATACATATACAGTACTTACCCGCTTATAAGAACCTAGAATTTAAGAACCTGTTAGCCTAAAAATATCAATTTAGACCCCCTTTACATAAGAACCTATTTAGCCT
>JAOEHT020256322.1:0-10624 GCA_025448195.2 Parazoanthus atlanticus
GTAGTAGTAGTAGTAGTAGTAGTAATATAACCTATCTGACACAACGTATCTTGACTTAACTTTACGTTGCACATATTGACATTGTCTTAATGCATTCCAACATGACTGCTAATCCTTCAATATACATCATGCCATTGCATTAGATCGCTATACTGATCATGTTAGACCACGTTATTACATCACACTATGTTGCCACAAATAAAGTAAGCTAAGCCATCGGATTTGCAAACTTCTCTTATTAAAGGACTCTGTCAGTTGTTAACATAAATTAAAAACTAAGGATTGCTGATAAAACAATTGCATTTGTCGTCATTTTGAAGACTCTATTAACATTACGACGTGGAACAGACAATGACCAACAGACGGCCTTTACTCACAAGTTAACTCTGTGATAAAACAAAGCTTTTGTTATCTGTTTTGTGAATTTAAATTACGTTAAAATGAATCATTTTGTCTGACGGTGCAGTGGACTACTGTAATCCGAGTCCTTGTAAGAACAAAGGAATTTGTGTCCTGGAGGATGTGGGAGGCTATAGCTGTGTCTGTCACAAAGGATTTGCTGGGACACACTGCCAAGGTTAGGAGAAACCCAGCTATAATGTATTGAGAAATGATATATATATATATTGCTAAACTGAAAAAGTATTTATCGTAGATGGAACTATATCCAGTTTGTCAGGTCCTCAAAACAGTTCAGTATATATTTGTATCATCACCATCATCGTTATATTAGCCTGCTTATTCAACCGCCTTACATCTGGCATCTGTTGATATAAGGTGGCTGAATATTGTCCATAATCACTCATTCCTTAGCACTCATCTAAACGTGTTATTATCATCATCCCCATAATCACCATTACCTTTGATATTTGTAATTTTTTTTACAATTGTATACAACATAAGTTTTTGGTATGAATATAATATCATTGTCGTTACTGTAGTAAACTCTTATGAGAAAAATAATAACTTTGTTTTACCACTCTATTTATTTATACGCAATGTTTGACTATAATCGTCGCTCAGCAGTTTCTCGTCGATCAAGTATTATTTGAAAGAGAGCCGTACGTACGTGCAGCAGTTTTCTTTAGACTATCAGGTGCTAATATAATATATTCTCGCGTTCCGTATATGCAGTGGATCGATGTGTCCCAAACCCTTGCCAGCACAACGGAGTGTGCATTAGAGACAAGAAACAAGGCTTCAAATGCCAATGCAAAGGAGAATTCAGCGGTCTTCACTGCGAAGGTAAGTACAGATCAGATAAGATATACTTTTATTGTTCCCCTCAGGGCTTTTCAACAATAAATTACAATTTTCATAATAAGAGTAAAAATAAGTAAGTATAAAAAATAAGTACCTATAAACCCATTAGTTTTCTGGTCACATTTTCTTGTTTTATATTTGTTTCTTTTGTCAATTTTTGCTTTGTCATTTACAATTCTCTTAAACGAGTTTTGAAAAAAGATATTCATTCTGAGATATTTTGCGAGTTCAGGTGAAGCACGCATCGAAAATTGTATGTAAAAGATATTAAAGGAAAGAAAGTAGTAAATTTTCGAAAATAATAAGCACTTAGTTTAGTTTTTGATCAAAAGTTCTAAGTACTGAGGTCTTGAAAACACACAGACTTCATAGAGTCGGTCTTAAGTCATTTAACTTTAAGTTTATTTGTTACTTAATGCATGCATTTTGTCGCTCTCTTAGCCAATAATTGTGATCCTAATCCGTGCCAAAATGGCGGTATTTGTGTGGCGACTGGAAGCAAGGGATATCAGTGCAAGTGTAGGGAAGGATTTACCGGCATGCATTGCAAGCGTAAGTTTTCTGACAGCCGCTGACCGAACTGTTGTTAGTTACCGCCACCTACCTCAATTGACACTATTTGACAGAAAATGGCTGACAAATAAACGATAAGCTAAAGACGAAATGATAGTGACAGTACTGTTGTGAATGGACCATTTCAAGTTTTTTCCCGCCTTATTGTAAGGGGGTGCGAAACATGCGCGAAATACAATCCACCGGTGTGTCGGGAATTTTACAGAAAGTAATTTCCGTAAATTTCAGTTTTGATGATCATTATGAATTACAAGCGTAAGATAATAGGTAAAATATTTTACTGATCAGATTTTAGGCGTGTAGCTGCACTAGAAAGCAAGCAGTCGAATTTTCCAGTTTCTATATGATAATCTGTTTTTTGTTTTGCCAACCTCGAGAACGTTTATACAGACAAATGTATTAACGCAACTGCCCACTTTCTAATGTAGTAAAAACCCTAGCATTATTATTGTATTTGTAAATAGGTTTTTAGAATATTTTATAGACACTATATTGTAAGTAGACTTTTAATATATTGTAAATTTTAAATTGATAGATCTAGGGCTCCCATTGATACCAGTATTATTGCACTGAAAGGACCACCCTAGTTAAATAAAGTTTACCTGTACCTGTACCTCAGATTTCATCAGCAAAATATATTGCCTAGCAACTTTTAATTAGTTTTGTAGTTTATTAAAAATAAAAACTAAAGTGTTATGGAAATTATTTCCTACCAAAGTCCGCGTTTCTCCATACAAACACTGCCGTATTTCGCGCGTGTTTGCACCCCAGAAATGTCCTATAACTTAAAAAGTGTCGCACTTTCTTGCATTGGCTCCGTTACTATATGGGAAAATACGAACACAAAAACGTTTTATCTAAAGTTTTCATCAACAATGTTGTTTTACAGGCAGCCCTTGTTCACCCAACCCATGCAACAATGGCGGTTCGTGCCTAGTTTTTTACACCGTGTATTTGTGCAAGTGTTCCAGAGACTACAGAGGGAGTAAATGTGACGGTGAGTAAGACTTAACTTGATAAGGAGTCGGTCAAATGTAAATTTAAGTAACTGACGCCATCTCTCACCTACTGAAGATGATATGCACGCCCTAGATTTAAGTTCGTAGCTAGAGAGCGTGCGCAATAAAAGCTATTGAGAAAGTGAGATTCTAACTTTTATCATATGGTTCTCACGTACTCCCATCATATTCACTTGATTAGGGCGTACCTGTCAAAATACTTTAATGTGAATTTCTTATCTTTTAATTTACAGACAAATTACTTTCGGCTAACTCCAGCAACTTTGGGCTAAGTCTATTAAGAAAACTCAATTTAGTTTCTTACTGCCTCCGCGAATACCAAAGAGCGCTTTGCAATACATTATTACTGATAAAACAAAAGGCAGAGACATACTCAAGTGAAGAAATTATGGGGCCCCAGGGATCCTCACGTCGCTATCGCGTCACCTCAGTATTCTGCTGCGTTGCCAGCGTGGTGGTCCCTGATGGTGTAGTGGTTAGCACACCTGACTACAATACAGGGAGATGTGGGTTCGATTCCCGCTCAGGGCGATATACCAATTTTTCGGATGAGTATGCGGAAAGAACATGCACGGTTGGTAATTATTTCTATAATTTTCCAAAATTGAAGTTATCCATTGTAAAAGGATTGATGGATGGACGGGTGGCTTGATTGATTGATTGAGTGAGTGATTGATAAATTGGTTGAATGATTGATGCGCAAAACCAACAAAAAGCTATTCCCTTTCCAGAACGAGGAATTGATATGTTTTCAATGCCAAACCTCGATCCTCGTACACTTAATAGCCTGTTTTTCATTTGAGGTTAAATCCGTAGTTCGCCTTACTTGCAGTCCATATTCCTGAGTCCAGTGCTGGCCTGTCTTCGCCTGCTGCGCATGCGCTAGAGCCACTTCAGCCAGCAGCAGAATCAGCAAACACACGTGGGCAACCGGAAGCAACACTAACAACTAAAAAGTCAAAAGCAGGTGAGTTGAAGGTTTACCCAAACTGTAACGTTTATGTTCACTGCAGACCGCAATGATGAGAAAAATTCCTTAGACACTTACATGTCATTCGCTTTAACATCCATATTTGTAAATCCGCGGTCCAGTGGTTCGGTGAGAGTACTCGGACAGTTAGGGTATCAAGTAGCATAGTTTCAAATCACACAGTTGCAAAAATAGAAAGAAAAAGAAAGAAAGAAAAATGGCGTAGAATAGGATTATTCCATTTTTGAATTACATCGATCAAGGTATTGTTTGTGAGCCAATGAGATACCGCAGCTTTCTGCAAAGGTTTTACAAATATAGATGTGAAAACATATGACGTGTTAGTGTCTCATTTTAGTCACCTTTTTGTTTGCTTCATCAGCTGCTCTGATTTGTGTCTTTTGTTTCACTTGAGATTGAGTGAGAACGTTCTATGTCTTTACTTTTCTAATGTAAATGTCTAACCATTTTATTTCAATGTTTTTAGAGATTAAAAAAACTACTAAGCGACTGAACTTAAAAGCTTGTAAGTGTTCAGCCAATCAGAGCAGTACGTGATCAGAACTAACCAATCAGATGACAAAGTGATTGGGATTCGGATTGTCATTTACTTTAGCCTATATCGTCTCATCTCTTCTCATCTCATCTCATTTTCATTAATCATTGAAGTCATCAAGACTATACACGATGCTAAAACGTCAAATGCAATAGTCAATTAAATTTAAATAAAAAAATAATTGTACAATCAAAACAGATTAATACTAGAAGACAAAAAGGATCGATTGATTTAGGGGAAATTTTTGAAATTGCTGCAATTATTCTGGACTTGTTGCTGCTACATTATATTATATGTGAGAGTGTTCCATAATGGAATTACCCGGCCGGGGAAAACGGAGTATTTGTAAGCATTGATAAGATTTGAAATACGTTTAAGTACTACAGAGGTTGGATGAATTAATAAAGAGGGGCTTCAGTACTGAATATTGTGTGACATTTTTCGACAGTTTAACTAGTTTAACAAACTGATGACTGACAATATCTTGGCTTTATCAGACGACCGTTGTAAACCGAACCCCTGTCAGAACAACGGCATGTGTCTGGAGTCTGTTGACGGTGGATATGAGTGTTTCTGTTCGCGTAACTACTCAGGACCTAGATGCGAAGGTTTGACAATGACTGACTATACTTTACTTTACTTTACTTTACTTTACTTTACTAAATACTTTACTTTACTTTACCGCTCTATTTTATTTTAATCTATTTTACTCTACTCCATTCTACTCTAGTCTACTCTACTCTACTCTACTCTACTCTACTCTACTCTACTTTACCTTCTTGTTTACAACAACAACAACAACAACAACAACAATAACAAAAACAATAATAACAACAGCGCTATTTGCACTTATCATGTTACAGAAAATAAGAAAGAAACGAACAAAGAAATAAGTGACATGTTGTTAAGTGCTAATCGAGACAGGCGGCCTTCATATTAGAAACTTGTATATTAGGTCAGAAAAATGTTCATGGCTATAGTAGCTGGCAAGCAGGCATCTTCCATTTCCAAAGGGGGAATGAGAGATCTCTGCCAACAAAAATTAGGATACAGAAAACGGTAAAACAATAGAAAACACACGGATAGGAAAAATAAGTTAGGGATAAATTAAGTTAAAGATTAATTAAGTACAAATGTAGCTCAGAAATTGGCTCGGATTTAGCAAGAAACGAGAAGGTTACGAGAAGCGGTGTAGTATAAGGGAAACAGAGAAAGCTCGAGAAGGTGAGGGCTCGGTATTAAGGAAGAACGCACTATGATTGGTCAATATGCGGTTAGTAATTTAGAACGCGGAGCGAAATATAAAAGTGAAGAATTAAAGGTGCAATACACTTCATTCTTGCTGCGCGATCTTTGAATGAACCCTTTGTTTTGAAATACCATAAATCGAGACTTATTTCAATCAGAACCGTACATGCGCGTACTTTCCAGCGGTTAGCGGAGTAGCGCTGACACAACCACGAAATATACCTGTCTGCAGATTTGCGAATTGTGATTTGTTTCATTTTCCTTTAGATTCGCAGTTACTAATCTTTTGTGGTTGTTCGGCGGTGCAATTTTCCGTTTCGTAGATGGTCGATGCCATTTGTAACAGTCAAATGCCATTTCGAACAGGTCTATTGCCATTTTCATGAAGAAGACGAAGTTGTTTTCGTGGAATACAACTAATACTAAACCTAACCCTAGCCCTAATACAAAGCCAAATTAGCCCTAAAAGAAGAAACTAAATAGGAGAAAAAAGATAAAACAAACGCTAAATAGAAGAGCTACCGTGTATTGAACCCAATACGACTAGCATTTCAGTCCTTTACACTGTGACACTATGCCACCAACTCAGTTTGCTGCCGTTCGCATCTTTCACTGGATTTATGCTACAAATGTTGTTGGAAATGTCATCGACTGTTTCAAAGGGTATCGATCATTTACGAAAGGGAAATTGGCCTCAGCGGCAGGTAATGACAAACTTAGAGAGATGAAATTTATACATTATTGGGGGCCTGCAGCAATGAAAACAATAGTAACTTTGCTATTTATCCATATCCCGTACCAAAATTATGGATGTTTCGCACTAAATAAAGGATAAAAATGGTAAAAATTGCTACATGCCATATACGGTATGAGTATCATCCCCGATTTAGAGGAGGCTTAAAAGGGTTAGACTGGCGAAAGAGAATGAGCAAACGTAACTAAAATTCATTCCAGTTATAACGGTAAAAGGACAAGTAAGGAAAATAGTGTGACACAAGAGAAAATCGAGCTGCTAGAGAGGAATGCTTAACTTTGCTTCCCTGAAATATAATTTCAGATTACATTTTTTGTTGCTTTTATTGTTCTTTTTGGATCTTATAAGTGATGCATTGTAACTGAAAGTGACACAAATTAGCGGGTTTTTTTTAGCCGTACGCAACACATGCAGACTTTTCAGTATTAAAAATATTATCGATATTATGTTTCAACAGAAATAGGAGAATACAAGTATTCCTCAGCTCCAAAGTTCTTCCCAGGGAAAGGAGGTAAAGGATTTGAAATGGAAATTAAAGTAAATATTTTTAATTTATTGCAAATTAAAGTGTTCCGGCTTTAATCAGGTGTCGTTATGTTTTCGCAGAGGAATGTAAGCACTGCGGGAAGGACGCCCACTGTGTTGGGGGACACTGTATCTGCAAGAATGGCTTCGTGGGGGATGGACTGGAATGCTGGGGTAAGCGAATTTGACGGCGTATTACAGAGAACAGTACTTACCTGTAACGTCAGCTTAGCAGCGAAAGAATGCTGACTCTGCATTTCCAACTCTCCTCATAACCCAGTAATTAACCCTTGTTTCAATATTTTTAATATACTTTTGTCAAGCTACCCGACTCGTGTACCCTCATCGAGTTACACGGTTTCTTTTTATAAAGACTAGATAATTTTGGCCGAGGCTCGTTTTTAAATTGTTTTTATTTTAATAATAATAATAATAATAATAATAATAATAATAATAATAATACAATTTATATAGCGCTGTTTACCCGACGGTATGTATTGACAAGAGCAAAAAAGAACCACCGATCTTGACAATTCTGTTATATCCACTGTAGCAAAAACTCAAGCAGACGACGACTGGACGTGTGAGATCAATCCTTGTAAAAATGGAGGCACTTGCAAAGATGGCATATCAAAGTGTGTTTGTCGTCTCGGATATGTTGGACAGTTCTGCGAAGGTAACAAGGATATTTAAAGTGTTTATCGCATAGATTATGTTGGACAATTATGTGAAGGTAAGGAGGTCATTTCAATTATGTTTGCTGTCAGGATATGCTTGACAATTCTGTGCAGGTAAAGAAAACATTCAAAATGAGGAAGTACAAAAGCTAAATCCTGAACCGAACTGTTTTGCCGGAGAGAAACGTCTGCTTTACTACTCGAAAATTACTTATTGATGACGCCAATCTTATCCGGATTTTTATTTTGCTTCCATTGGTCAGATAGTAATTACTGCATATCTTATAAAAATGTGTTGTAACACAACAAACGGAATCATAGAAGAAAAGACTGGAAAATAATATAACACACCTACTCCTCCCTTAGGTTACGGTTAGAGTCAAGGTGGTGGGTTGGTCGTTGCCCAGAAACCTACATTGATCCGGAAAATAAAAGTTATCTGAGAGATAGAGTAGCTAACGGCTAATACATTTTAGAGATGCAGTCGACAAAAATTTGTTCCACGCTGCTTCTTCCAGGAGATCATAGATTGTAGATTTTAATATATATTTTCATTTAGAAATCATCATAAATTAAAGAATACCTGTGGATTCCTTTTCAGAATACGCTCCTCCCTCAGTTCATCTGAGTTTTGACCATGTGTCAAGCGCCACGCTGTCAGATGACACTGGAGATGATAACAACGCAGTGCTTGCAAATGGAGCACAAATTGTGCCTCGTGGGGGGAAGTGTGGGGACGCAGTCAACCTGCTGGGTATGACTTCTAGTGTATTGGAGTATATTTATAAAGATTATAAATTTCTTGTAGTCTGTTGCAAATCCATTTGTCTGATTGGTTCTCTTATCGTTGTATATTTAATGATAAACAACCTTACGCATCGATACATTTTGCATTGGAGTGAAGTTTTCAAGCATTTATAATATGATGTAAATTGTTGAAATATAATAATCTATTATATTTCTTGTGAATAGACCATGGCAAATCTTGACTAAAACAATTAGAACATTCGCTATTTGTTTCTATAAGTAATTTTTCATTGAAGACGTTAGCTAAAGTCTTGCCGAAGGTCTTCCTTGAACCAGGTGGCAGTCAATTGTAAACATATTCATCATGGCGTTGTTAGGGCTGACTTTGAATGAATGTCAAAAGAACATCTATTTCTTAATGCGCTTCTTTGCCAATGCTGCTTTTGATTGATGAAACTTCCACAGATTCTTCCTTATAACACATACTGGCCAATCACGAACAATATATATATCACAGCTTTTTTTGTACTTTTGTACAGTCTATAGATAAGCATTCGCGCGCAGCCATTTCATAAGGCTTTAATGTTTTTAGCTTTACACGTAGCAACTATATTCCAGGTAAAATGCTACAAAATGCAACTGTTCTTTCACAGGTGGAGACATCCTATTTGACGGGGCACACTTTGAGAGGATCCCACGCCAGGCAATAACAATAGCTGTTTGGGTGAAACTGGATACCAACCGAGGTATCCAGTCTATCTTTGACACTGTGGGAAGTCACTCGGCCCATAAGGATGGACAGTATCATTTTGAGATCGATAATGGCAAGGTTCGCTGGTTTCACCGCGATGAGCAGCACAACACGGTGTTCAGTGTCCTAACACAGCCTGCCATCAAGGAAGGAATGTGGACCCAGATCACCGCCACGTACAACGCCAAAAAAGGACGAGCAAGAGTGAGTACAATGATAACTTTAAGCCCGATATAGACGATACGTACTATCTCATGCGCTCGATGCATATTAACAAAGGCATATCGTGTAAATTTATCCACGACTCGTTGTCATACAATTTGTGATGGGTTTTTAATCGTGTTTCAAAATCCAACGATAACTGCAGAAAAATTATGTAATCTGCCGTGATCAGGACCAGAACAAGTTTTCAAATCATTTTGGTGAACGTCGCAACATTTCTGATCGATGAACCACGCTATACTGTTTTTATTTTACTTTATTGTATCTTAACTGGGACAAAATTCTATTTTATTTTACATTTTTAAAAATAACTATCTTTGCTGCTCCTCTTCCGAGATACTGAGTACGTGCGTTCGTAAATATTGCCACAATCGAAAACGATATTGAAGAGCATATCCATTTAGCCGTTGCTCAGATCAATGTTCGCGTCAATACTTCTGCAAAAGACATTAACAGTGAAACCAAAATTTATGCCCCATATGTTATGTTTACTTCTTTGTCGTTCGTTTGAAGGTGTATGTGAACGGTGACCTCAAACAAGAAGAAAAGGGTTACGGATTGCTGTCCCAGGACTGGGGGCTCAAAACTGGAATTGGTAAGTATTAACAAGATAATTCAGGTAACACCTTGTAACAAAGCTCATGGAGGTGACGCGTTGTAACATAGGTCACAGAGGTAACTGCTTGTAATAAGAGTCACGTGGGTGATTCCTAATACAGATCAGTGAGGTGACCCCTTCTGGCAAAGGTCACTGACGTGAGTGGTTGTAGCATAGATCAAAGAAAAACCTCATTGCAACAAAGGTCACAAAGGTGACTCGTTGTATCAAAAGTGACCGAGAATACTCTTTGTAACAAGAGTCACGAAGGTAACCCGTTTTAACGAAAGTAACCTTGTTCTCGATAAAAAAGATAATCTTTTGACCACCGGAGAAAAAGAATTGATCGCACAGGATCACTTTGCTCTGATCTTATGGCTTAAAGTGTGTTAGTCAAGCAATATTCGTTATGAACATTCTCGAATTGTATTCATTATATTGTATATTTGACAAACACTACGAAAAGCTAAATCTAAGATCAATTTACCTGCCATGGTATAGTAATAAGGACTCATCGATGAATTCAGATAGTAGAGTAATAATCTAGAGCTAATACAAACTGTTTTTAGTTTAGCTTGTGTGTCAGAGATCCATATTACTAAGATATCACTCAAGCATGTTTTTAAACACCTTAAACGTGGTCCATCAGTGAAGAAAACAAATATATGAGTTTTGATGTTTACAATTAAAAAGGTAAACATGAACACGTGTTTGGCAACCG
>JAOEHT020256426.1:0-10622 GCA_025448195.2 Parazoanthus atlanticus
GAACGACGGATATACCGACTTTCTGAGTAAGACTAGAATTCATTTTATCAAAACTTTAGCTAACTATTCACTTTAACATGATATTTCTACGTCACCTCTCACCTCTATTTTACACAATCGTGAATACACATTAATTATAGATGAGCTGCCCTTGTTTTTCAGATGGGCTGGTCAATGCGCGGTGTGAGAAGTCATATCGCTGGGCGATGACAAGCCAAAGGAAGCCCAATATTTTGTTTCTACTGTAACAATCTCACCCGAATCACTGCGATGGTTGTCTCTTTCAGTTTATTAATTTACCTCCTTCCCCAGTTCCTCGAAGCAACAAGGTCACAGGTCAGTATGGAGTCAGTTTTTATTTTGGTTTTGCTGATGGGCTTCTTCCTTTAATTAACTGCAAGAAAGATTCAATTATTAAGACAACATGCAGCCTTCTTGGTGCTACATCAAAGTTCTTTAATCGCTTAAACGGTTGTATTTTGAACGTCAAGCTAATCTGTTTACGGTAAAATATAAATAGATAACAAACATTTGGCGTAATCAGTTCGAATAAACGAAACTGGGGTTCTATTTGACCATTATTGTGCCCACTGCGAAGACAGCGGATAAAAAGGACAAGTCCGACTATAAGTGGTTCCACTTTGGGATAGGGCTAAGTTGAGGTACAGACAGACAGAACTACGCACACCACACACAAGGACATGGACAACGTAAACGACTCGGAGGGAATTAACAGAAGCTTTTAATATTCTTCAGCGTTTTCTTTTCCGTGACAAATTGACCGTGTTTTGGAAAATTAAATGACCGTGCTAAGAAGGACTAGATAATAGTAATGCAATAATTTCTGTTTTTAAACTTTTCACTCGCGGCTAGCATAACTGTCCGCGTTTCTCACAAAACAGGTTTTATTTGCTTTCTTCTTGAATTCGACAAAAATTTGGCCGTTTTTTTATTCAGTGTATTTTAATAATGTACATATTCACTAATGGTCCTTGAATCATCAGCCACTTAAGCTTCAGGTTTTAGAAAGGCAACCCTTCCCTATTTGAAAATTACTCACTGTGAATCCTTCCGAGTTAAACAAAATTGTAACGGTTTTAAAACAAAAATAATCTATTTTTAGCAAAACAGTTGCGGGAGTTAAGTGTGGCTTCCGTTCATCAATGGCTCCAGAAAAAAAAACGTTTCTTTGAATATTCACCCTAGTAATTATTTTACAGGAATTAGTTCATCTCAATAGAATGATTGTTTTCCTTTCAAATTCACTGTTACGACTTTTAAGATGTTAAAAGGTAATGGCTAATGCACTTAGTTGTCGCTAGGAAGAAAAAGTTGAGAAAGCGACATTTCTCTTGAATCTTATACAATTCAGGAAACTGATAATGACCGCTTTATAAGGCTAATTTGCAAGTTAGTTGATACTAAATATGCCTGGCAATTTAAATCAACCTTATTAATATCCAAATTATAGGAGGTGTTAGCGTTCTCGTTTCCTTTAAACATCTATTCAATTTGACTAAAATAAATGTGATAAAAAATGCACCAAAATGTTTTTGTAAATTAAGAACAAAATCTATGTAAAGCTCCGTCCACACGTATTATGTTTTCATTTGAAAATTCCGCTTTTTTCCCGTTTTGGCCTTCGTTCACACGTAAACGATGAAAACAGCATGTACATTTTACTGAATTCCGAACTCTTCGAAACTTTATTGTCTTGTGTAATGAAGGCTCTAAGGTTGTTTTCGTGTGGACGCAAAGCAAGCTTGTTTAAGGTCTAGATAAAATGATACCTGTCAACACGGATATGTCATTCGAAAAGTTGAGTTTCCAAACAAAAACGGTCAAGTCATAGTGTGGGCAGGGTCTTAAAGTTTCCGATAACCTTTTTCTAGTAGCTGTTTCAATAATTGATGGTTCAGTTTCCAAACAAAAACTTGTTTAGAAAATGTTATAACTGAGAAAAAGAAAATAATAAATTTGAAAATTTCGTACTATTCATACGAACTGGTTTGTTTGTATTTGTTAGCTGGTTTTACAAGTAAATGGTTTGTCCAATAAGCCCGAGGGCATTTTTTCATATCTAGTGTCGATATGCTACATTAGTTATCATCACGTTCAAGCTCGTTAGAAAGCACCCCCCGTGCATATCAGATATTGTATTTTTCCCAATAAACAACTTTAGAGGTGGGGCACATATTCCAAAAACAAGGATTGTGTTGGGCCTTGCATATATTTAAGAAATGGTCTGTGCGTCTGTCGAATTATGGATGAATGCGGCCTGACGTTGTCACTTTATTCTGTATTTATAACAAAAATACGTAACCGCTGTTTACCGACCGAGTTGTTCCCACAGCAAAGTTCTGTAGCTCCTCTTCCATTTCCTGTTTGTTTCCTTCTGTTATTTCTTCATTTTCCTTTTGGGAACCTTCCCGAAAGCACTTTCTTAGCAATTGACAACCTACCAGATGTGCTCTCGTATGTTTCGATTAGGGCGTGCGTCTGTCGAGATTTAGATGCACTCGTACACTCACGCCATACTAAAAAGCGCGAAAAATTGCCAGCTATTTTCCAAAAACATATAAGGTTTGATAGAGCCGAAACCAACTGTAGGGTTGTACAGTACATGCACAGTTTAGGTGTCCCACTTATTATCAGTATTCTTTTATGAAAAATACTCGAAAGCAAGCTGCGACTGAAGCTTGTTCTCTGCATTATTGAAAATGGTTATACCTGGGATTTTATTGTCACTCTGTTATCTTTCTAGTTACGATTACGTACTTTTCAACATTTTGAACTCCATTTCTTGTGTGTCTTCACGCCAATAATTGATACGGTTGAAGTCCGCATTACTGGCAGTTTGCCACGTTGGGGCAGAAAATTCGTACATTTTCTTTCAGAAAGACCCGACTAATGCAGACACCGGTTAACTGGGACAACGGACTAACTCTTTCCACCCAATGATACATTCATATGCAAATTAAAGTTTAACCCATTAATCCGGACATTTTCTTTGGATTAACAGCTGCAACACAATTTTTCTACGCATAACATTATTTTTCAATCCGTTAAGTCACATGTTTGTTACACTAAAAATGTCGCCACAAGCTACATGACTTTAAGAGTTCAATTGCTGTCCTCATTATATGTAATAGGATGGCGTATATTTTGTTCAGTTTGCAAAAACCCCAATGCATTTTGCATGCTATTTTCCGGTTTGGTTTTGAATCGGTTAGCCTGTGTAACTGGCAGTCTTGTGTGTGGGAGAAAAATTCCGGAATCGCACAAACTCCCAGAACTGAAAGTTCAGGTCATTCCTCTGTTTCGCAGTGCACAACTTAACTGCGCATGTTGGCAAATTCACAATTTCTAGAACGTGTTACAATTTACTACTATACATTGAGTTCCAAACTTATAACTGACAAAAGAAATGGAAAATACTTCTATTTCTATGATTTGAAGGGGAATTTTGTAAAACTCGCCCCAGTCTCTCTGCGGGAAGAAGTAAAAAGATCCAAGTTACTTTGTCAATATTTGTAAAGTATTTCACAAACAAACATGGGAGCCCCTATTTTTTCATTTAATTTGTTCTTAAATTAAATAAACTCTAATACTTGAAAAAGTTGTGAATTTTCTATGTTTGGAAATAAATAGAAAATTGTAGAACAGATTACAATCACACAAGTAAAATGCTGAGAATTTGTAAATAAAACAGCCTATTTTGTTGCTGCTTGCTTAGAATTTGCAGATTTTTGCTTGAAATAATAACGGTTTCCTTACTTGTACGTAGTACTATCTTTCTCATTGCTTTTCTTGTATTTAAAACAGTGTACTTATTTTTTTTGTCATTTTAACTCAAATTTACTATATTTAGAATCGACTTCCATTTTGGTAAATTTACCAACCTCGTTCCCAGTGCCATCCGCGCGTCAAGGCCCCCGACAAATGGCCCTGGTACATGCTGAACTATTATGCACTGCCACTGATCAATATGATCGTATTTCGATCATGAACTGTGATTGGATAACAGGTGTTTCGTGCGGAAGTGCAGTACTACGCGAGATGTAAGCAGCATATGTCGCGCGGAAATTATGGCAACAAAATTAAAAACACCAGTTAAATCATACCTTAAAGGAAAATCTGAAGGCATAACCTGTCGTCTGTGTGCTGGAGCTCACAAACGCTCAACAAATATTTTTAAGAAGGTTGGGAGTGAAAAGGGACTCGTGGAAATAATTCGCAATCTCACTGGCATCGAAGTTAAATATGAGGACAGGCTCCCCAAAACCGTTTGTAGGAGTTGTAGTGGAAAGCTAATTAGTTTTTCAGAGTTCAGGAAAAAATGCATCAACACGCAGTCAGTGCTGGTTTCTGGCATAATGAATAAGCGTTGCATAGAGCCACCGGAGGCTCCTTCGGCAAAACGGCAGCTAAATACTGACTACACTGAACAGACAGCCTCTGACTCGCAACAAACAGCTACGCCTATGGATGTGGAAATCGACGATTATTCGCCCTGCATAATCTTCAGCCAGACTGTCACAAGAACAAGGAGATTCCTGGTGAAACATCAACGGGAAAAAATATGGAATTGACTATTTCAGAAAAAGTAGGGCTGAATGCTTACAATCATTGTGACGAGGTATGTTCTTAAAACCGGTATATCTTTTGATTTGGGGTAATTTTATACTCCCAAGTGCAATAAAATTTAGCAAAATCATCCGTGTTTTATTTATTCAAAAATGTTGTTTTTTATTAGATTTGATAAGCGCCGCGGTGCTTCAGTTTTCGATTAAATACGGTAACTATGTATATGTTCACTGTATGTGTTTATCTTAGGTTGACAAATCTTTGGGCAATCCCATCGATGAAAAATCCCAAATTCTTCTCTTAAAATCTGTGGGAACTGGGCTGCCAACCGCAATTAGTACTATCGCGATGAAGATTCCCACTATTCGCCTGGCGATGAAGTTGGCGTTTCTTAAAGAAATAGACGCAGACTGTACTGCCCTATGTAAGAGGAAAAGCCCATCGTTGTTGAGAGGTCATGGATACGACGATCTTGCAGGCTTTTCCTGGCAGAAAATAATCTCGGAAATGTCAAGACGCTGCGGCGATCTAATAGATGTGTTGGCCACAGTGACAAAAGGCAACAGAGGGGAGGTTATTGCGATGGTATATGGAATGCTGATGCAAGCAAGAAATCATGAAATGAGCCTCTGCCAAAGAGTAAACACTATTTTAATGATTGAGGGAGGAGCAAAAAAGCAGGTACCATACTCTGGCAGAGAATAGTAACGACTGTAAAAACATGAGCAGCAAAACGTATACTTTTAAACTTATTTAAAGTTAAGAAAAACAATTTTCTTGCTTTTTAAATAACTATATGCATACAAAATCAAATGTTGCTTTTAAAATAATTGTCACAAAAGTTTCTCCACCAGATTAGTGTTCTTTAAATGATATTTTATATTCTGGACAAAAACGCGGGCAGACATTACTTGACATTAGAGCCGTGCGATTGCATATAGATTATAGATCTAATTTTTGTGTTGCACGTTATTCCCAGAATCAAACAATTATAATACTTTACACTTTATTTCTACGAAACATTTGTTTTATTCAAAAAACGGCTTGCCATTGTTACGAATTAATCGTATGAAGTAAATTTAGCCTTCTTCATAAATAAAACCACATGCTTAAAATTCTGTAAGGCCCTATAAAATTCGAGGAAAAAGCTGTAGTTCATTTCTGAAATATTACCTTAGCAAAGTTAAGCCCGTTTCAAACGGTCGCTCTTCTGCCGTGTCGAATTTAACTATTTTGATTGAAGACATTAAACTTGATTCTAAAACTACCTCTAAAACAAATTGTCAAAGTCTTAAGAGTTTACTTCGAAAAGATATATCATAATATCGGCAAAATTAAACTCCTCAAATTTTTACAATTCGTTTTAGACGAAAATTTGCAGTCGAGTTTAACGGCTTCGATCAAAATAACTGTGTCACATTACAATTAATTGTTTTTAAAATGTGCAATATTTTCGTTACCTCCAACTTTTTAACTTGTTTAAGGCACCACTATAACAAATCTTTCTGTCTGTCTGTCTTTTCTTTACACAGAAAACATAATGAACACTTAGGCATACGTAGACAAAATTATTCCCTTTTTAAAAACACAAAACTAAAAAAGAAATTCCATGCATTTTGTCCCATATTTATAAGAAGATTTTTAATTCCCATCGTTTATTTCACCTTTTCAGTATTTTCAGAGAGGACAGAAGATGGGGGTATGTCTGTCATACAGCAGTAAGAAGCAACTTCTCATTAGTGTTGGTAATCATTTTGCTGACAAGGCTGTAGAGCACATCAAGAAAGGTGACAAAATGCAGGGTACTGGGGACAACTGGGATCAGAGGATCAGGGTGCATGAGATGAGGAAAGACCACCAGAATCAGGACTGCCATTATTTTGCGTCAAACCTAATTGTTGAAAGGGTCCCAAGTAAGCACCTCACAGATATTTCACCACAGGATGACATAAGGCAGGCACATAATTCTTCTTTTCTTTTGACTGATAATGAGTCAACAATATTGAAGGAAAATTTCAAGGTTATTGTTGGGCGTGTACTTGCAGATTTCATTCCTCAACTGAAATTTCTAAAATCTGTTTTGCCAGTTCATATCAAACATCAGTACAGTGCAGAAATGGCAGCAAAGTCGACCATAATACCACTTCCGATGCTTTTTAAAGATGAAAAAAAGTATGATGATGTTGTGGATATTCTTGATTCCTATGAAAAATGGATTGAAGAAATCTATGGGAAAACAGAGTTAACACCACCAGTGGTACCACCCAACAGAATACCAGCAGTACCACCCCCCAGAGTGCCAGTGGTACCTCTACATGGAGCGCCAGTGGTACCACCCCCCAGAGTGCCAGCAGTACCACCCTCTGAAGTGCCAGTGATACCACCCCATGGAGTACCAGCAGTACCACCCCCTGGAGTGCCAGTGATACCACCCCCTGGGGTGCCAGTGGTACTACCCCCCAGAGTGCCAGCAGTACCACCCCCTGGAGTGCCAGCGGTACCACCCCCAGGAAGGCCAGAGGTAGTATGCCCTGGGGTACCAGCAGTACCACCCACAAGAGTGCCAGTGGTACCTCTCCCTGGAGTGCCAGTGGTACCACCCCCCAGAGTGCAGGCAGTTCCACCTCCTGGAGTACCACCCCCTGAAGTGCCAGTGGTACCACCCCCCAGAGTGCCAGCAGTACCACCCCCTGCAGTGCCAGTGATACCACCCCATGGAGTACCAGCAGTACCACCCCCAGGAAGGCCAGAGGTAGTACGCCCTGGGGTACCAGCAGTACCACCATCTGGAGTGCAAGGGTCTTTGACAGGTTCACATTCAGCCCCAGATCAACCAGGTAGTTTATTTCACTGCAAATTATTGTATGCTACGTCTCAATCTATCTGAAACAGTTTCAAGACAGAGAAATATATTTATCAATAACTTATACAGCGAGGCCAGAACAGGCCTGGGGCTCTTCAAGATACACAGCCTAAAAACAGCTTAGTCTTACTATTGATTAGAAATTTGATAAATAAATAATTTGATTAATTAGAGTGAACCTAAAATTATACATCTCTTTGGACAAGGTGCTCACATGGACTCTGGTGAAGGGAAGGACACAGACAAATTAAAGGATGTGAAAGTACTGTGGGGTGGAGACCAACTTACTCGAGTACGCTTTGCTGGTGCTAAAGACCTTCGAGCTGGTTGCCATGAACCAAAGGACCGGTTTGAACACTGCAGTCCATTTGTGATTGAATGGTGGCACACAAAGGCCTCATTTGTACAGGTAAACAAACTGGATTTTTTTTTCGGGGGGGGGGGGGCATTTGTGGGTGGAATTTTTGTTTTTTTGTTTGCAATGTTCACTGTTAAAAAGCTCAAACTCAATTTGTACAAAGAAAATAACTTTGTTTGAAGCATATTTTTTTTTGTTCAAAACAAATACTGAAATAATTATTCATTAATATATACTATTAATATTGAATAAGATCACCTGAACTAGCCTTTGAGCTAGTTGGCTATAGTGATGAGCAAAGAGAAGGAACAAAATGGAATGATAGTTTATTAGATGCTGGATTATATCTAGATACATGTAAAACTGTTAAATGGCAAAACGCTATGTAAAAACTGTCTATAAAATGAAAACTCCAAGTTTGATACCCTATCATCTGACTGATTATCACTGTTAGTAGGAGTATAAATTAAAGTTCCTAATTATAAATTTTCACTCACAAGTTGCAAATGTTTGTAAAGGTTCATTTTATGTCTTCATACATTAAAAAACTTGGGAGAATTTTGCATCTCATCTTTATTCCTTTATTCTCACAACCAATTGACTTTTTCAAATTGATACTATAAAGACAAGATCAATGCTGATCAACTTGTTGGGAGTGAAAGGGTTAAACAGTACTTACTATGCAGACTACACTGCACATGTCATCTGCAGACATTCATTCTTTACAATGTTGTTATTATAATTATATACTGTAAAACCTGGTTTAATATCAGTTAAATGCACAAGTATTAGTATCAAGGAAGTATAAACTCTGTAATACACTGTATTATATATGTGCTAACACATACAATAAAATATATTTCTTTAGCTGTTTAATAGTAAAATAAAAGTTAACCAATGAAAAACATGAATATTAAATTTAAAATATTTTCTTATTTCAGTTCATCTACTCTTTGCTTTATAAAGCTGATTCCACCAGGCAAGCTGGTACACTACGCTTCTTTAGAGAGAGATATGCCCGTTATAATGTCACACCTGACAAAGTCCACAACTCATATGAGGGATGTGAGCAGTTTCTTCTGAGTGTTGGACGGGCATATATTGTTTCAGCAGCAATGGAGTTTTGGGGAATGGATTCCCTTGATGGTAAACCAACAAAAAACAAACCACCACCAAATGCCACTTACCAAAAAAATGAAAGAAAGAAAGCATTTTTTGATGAAGTTGTGGGCAGGTTTGTTGATGAGTACATAATGGCCGACCCTGTGAAAGAAGAACTATTACAACAAGATCAGAGAAAGCAGCTCAAAGAACGGCGGGCAGTGATTGAACACGACCACCAATACCTTCCCAGCACCAATCCTCCCGACAGTTCCAGTCAGTCAAAGCAAGATGAAGTGAGCGAGTTTGAACCTGATCGGGTGAAGTATTATGGGCATAATGTACTAGAGTTGACAGTGTTTCTTATGAACTGGATTGATGCCATCAAGGAAGGAGATGGGGATCGATGCAATTTCATGAGGAAACGCCTTCTTCTTTATTTCAAAGTGCAAAGTGTATATTCAAAATATGCAATTGAAATATTCACCAATATTGCCCAAACAGACTACTTAATGAGTGCACAGGTAGCACACCGAGCAACCTGGGGCAGGTTTGTGAATTGGAGAGGTGGAGCAGGGAACAACATGGAGGCAGACCTGGTCCAGGAAATCTGTAACAAAGTGTCCAAGAATGTGGTTCAGGGCATGGGTCCTAACAAGACAAAGGCTGCAATTGAGCGAGCTTCAAAAGCTGCAGCTGGGATCCAGGAAGTTGTTTCCAACTACGATGGTGCATCTGGAGTAAAACTTAGATCTCGTGCCCACACCAAAATGAGTGCCAGAGCTGATGAGCTTGGAATAATTGAGGACTTGAGAAAATTGAAGCCATTTTGTGTTGTTCCTGGTCGCAAACATGATTCTTTTCCGAATGTAGAAATTTCACCTTTGGAACACCTAGACAGAGATGATCTTTACCTTTGGTTGGACAAACATAAAAGGCAAATTAGTTATCATCTGTAATGTATTAACACTTGCAATCCTCTCCAATGAGTGCTTTTAAGGTTGTAATACAGAACATTGTTTTGATACACTATGCATTTTATATTTTTTACCCACACTACAGTGGCTTTTGATCCTAAATTCTGTGAATTAGTGACAAATTTGCCCCAAACATCCCATTCTCAAATTCCAGCCCTAAGTCAAGAGGGGCATATGCAGCGACCAGCAGGCTGCGACAATAATGTAGTGTAACAACAACCATCCACAGACCAGAATACACTCTGACACAAGTTGTTAGTGAAAACTGAAAGTCTAAGAGGCAGTACATGTTTATTACTGTAATTTTACTGTGAGTGACATTAACATTTAGAGGCTATATCTCTGCCTGCATAAATGTGACTGTCCATGCGAAAACCTGTATAAACGCAGTGCGAACGCGAACGCGTTCGTTTCGAACGAGGTGCGTTCGCCAAAAAACGCAGGCGAACGCACCAAGGTGTGAACACGAACGCAGGCGAACGCAGACGAACGCACCTCGAACTGGGCCTGCGTTTTTTTCGAACGCACCTTCGTTTTTTTCAAACGCACCTTCGTTTCTTTCGAACGCACCTTCGTTTTTTTTAAACGGAGCTCGTTCGCTACAAACAACGACCAATAGTTTCTTGAACATTTTTCTCCATATTTAATCTTCATCAGCGGATCATGGAGTCAGTTGTGTTTCCCAAGGCCAAGTTGTTTCAATTTTTGTTATCGCAGACCTCGAAGCTGTTACAAA
>JAOEHT020256525.1:0-10622 GCA_025448195.2 Parazoanthus atlanticus
TATTTTTGAGCACTTGGCCTCGACTCGATGCTTTTGTTTGTCGGCAGTGGAGCGTAATTCGGAAATGGGCTATTGAATTGAATTGAATAGACACACATACCGTTACCATAGGCCCAATCGTCATTGAGTCGATGCCGAACTTTCTGATAAATGGCCGACATGGTTTTCATGTTGCTTTTCCTCCAGTTGCGCCCGAGATACTTGGTCTGGGCCTTCAGCAGCTGTGGGACGAATAAAAAGCCTTCAGAACTATGCAACAGGTTGAGTGGTTATATCAAAGTACACTTCCAAGAGATTCAGGATTCGCGGTCGTATCCATGGTCATTTCTATCCGTATTTGGCAAACTTTTTAACTTTTGTTATAATTTTTAACGAATCCGGCAACAGGAAGGTCCAGTAAAAAACCTTGTTTTACACACTTTGAATCGACCAGGATCATTTTGTGTAATCAGTTAATCCAAACGCCAATCACCCAGGCCCACCCATCCAAGTCTACTGGAACGTTAGTATTGGTAACCATACCAACCTTGCATCAATGTCTATTGCAAACATGCACGTAGGCGTTAGCAAAGGTAACCACGCCAACATTCGCGCACACTTCCCGCCAGACGCCAGGCCATGGATAAAAGATGAGCTACCATTCATTCATTAACCAAACTTCGTTTGTAATTTACTAGAAGTAGCCTCGAACTACATTTTTTTTCAAAAACATCAAATTCAGGGGCTTTCCTGGGCATTCTTCAGCTTTAAGCCCGCCACCGGAATGTTGCTGATATACGGTTACCAATTTACACCGGTACAAGACCCGGATCTTACAGGCCGTAAAGTAACTTTAGTTGGACCTTTAAGTTTCAATCACGTAAATGTTGTATTTCCCTACTTCAATGACACTCTCGGCAAACATTTTTGGATTATGAAAACAAAAACAAAAAAATTGACTTTTTCTACAATTTGGCCGTTCGACAAAAATAATACCCCAAAAATCTTTTGAGCCCGTGCTTAACTTGCTTACAGTCAGGTGCGCCTCTGAAATTTCTAAAGCGCTTTTTTACCGAAAAACCAAAATCTAAATACCCAAGAAGTCTTCTATCACGCAGTCGTCAAACACGTGATGTACTAATTTTTAGTTGTTTGTCTTGGTGAATCATAAACCACCTCGAGATAAAGTTTCTTATAGTGAAGAGGGCAAAATTAGTTTGCGCTAATTGGTTAACAACGGGGGCATTTTTTCGTAATTCAGGGCAGAATTACTTGTATTTGATTGCCAGTCTGTTGGTTGTTTAGCAGCTATATGCGTACTATGCATTTTGTAGCACTTCAAGGATTTCTGGCAAAAAAAGCACGCGTACAAGGCATGGAAATGATATTTTAATTTAAACAAATTTTACCCTCTTCGCTGTAAACAAATAATCACATGGAGCTCGTGAAATCACTTGTGTTTTCAAAGCATCCAAATTGATTTAACAGTGTAGTCACTGCCGTTGGGAACCAATCAGAATGCAGGAATTACCAGAGATTCCAAAATGGATATAATTAACCAATTTCTTACTTTGTGCTCCGGCCCGTTACCGGTGACTGATAACACGAACAGTAACTGGGCAAATAATAATAATAATAATAATAATAATAATAATAATAATAATTTGAACATATTTATACAAGATTGCTGCATCAGTTTTAAGAAGAAAACTGCTATCAACGCAAGTCCTGTTAAAAAAAAAAAGTACAATTAAACCTTATCGCCACAAATACGAACCATCCGTTTAATTAGCCTGTCGAGAAACTCAGATTGTCATCTGAACAGTTTAGAAATCTTTGTAGATATTTTAGCTTATGAGTATAACTAAGATTTCTTGTCAATAAAGTTTGAGTACGCGCAAAGCCATGAAATAATCCTTTCATGGCCCACTAACCTTCAGTACGTAAAGTTGCATCATTTCGTGTTTAACTTTTAGCGCTCTCTTGAGGATCGGCGCAGACTTGAAAACCACAAGCATCTGTTGAACACCAACAAAACCTTAGTTAGTATTTCGTTTTCTTTTGTTGAGGCTGATACACATTTTTTGTTTCATGTTATTTTGCTCAAAACTGCTTCTTTTCAAAGTTAGTTCTTTGTGTTGTTGAAGTTGCTGATTGAATAAACCCCTTATTAAGAACGAAAAACCTTTGTAACAAACATTAGCTATTGGAATGGTTAATGTGTTTGTGGATAGGTTACTTCACTCATCAAGTTTTCCTTTGGGCCAACAAGAAATAGACCTTATGCGTAATTCGCTCCAGTGGCCATAAACAATAACTTCAAATCGAGGTCAGTTTCCAAGTTCTCATACATTTGCTGTATTTTGGCCTGTCTAGCCTCGACTCAAAGTTTTTGTTCATGGCCAGTGGGGCGTATTATGCATAAGGTCTATTGTCTTGTCAGAATGTTTAGAACGTTAAATATTAAGTAAATAAACATTGCAAGTTACAGAGGTATAAACTTATGCATGTACACTGTCTGGTTATCTGCACAGAGATTCTGTTTGGTTTCAGGAGTCTGGATCATGTTATGTTACGCACCTTTTTTTGAATAAACAAAATCACAATAGAATGTCAATTAAACAAAAAAAATTCTGTAACATGGCTTCATTTTACACCAAAACCAGAAAAAAAGCAATTATCCAAAACTTTATCCCATTTGAGAACTTTACATAATTATTATAAAACAAATAATTTTTAAGAAATTTATCAATATAGTTAATTATCATGTACAGTCAGGTAGTTTTTAACGTGACAATAACAAATAATATCATTACTAACCTGGAACAGTTTGACATATGAAAACTGTGAGCGCTCATGATCATTTTTTCATAATTATATTCATAAAACATTCAGCTTACTTGAATGATAAAATGTGCTTAAAAATCATAACTCTCTACTTCATGTAGATAGTTATTCAACAAAAGATAAGCAGAACTATCTTGGACAAGAGAAAACAAGATCATTGTGTCCATATCCTGTCAAGGTGCATATTTGCCCACAAATGGTCATATTGGTCTTTGAAAACACTTTTTGGTATTAAAGTATTATTAATTAAAATGCACCTAGAAATTGAAAACTGGTTGCATAAGTGTGCCCGAAGAAAAAACGTGCCATAGTTACATATAGACTCCTAATTGTACAATCTTGTTGTTATAATAGAACAAATGAATGAAGTTATAATCTGTTCCCTTTGCAGTGTGATATTTGGGCTGTGGGAATTACAGCAATTGAATTTGCAGAACTTCAACCCCCAATGTTTGACCTTCATCCAATGAGGTACTAGTTTTGTTGTTATATCTTACAATAATATACATTGGCTGATGTATTGATCAGCATCTTGTTAATGTCACTGTTTTCAAGGATATTACTGGTAAATTAATAATGACATTCCTGGGGATAAGCTGTCTTTTACTTTGTGCCTAAACAAAGCATGTTTTATTTTGTTGGCCAACATAAATTTTATAACTAAACTTGATGGATTTGTCAGGGAAAAACTGCTTTCAGCCGTGTACTATCTGGTTGATTGTTGATATCAGAAACCACATGTAAGCAGGACAGTTTAACAAAGTATTGCTTGTATTGTTTGACATCAGCAGACACAGTAGACTGGCGGATATAACTTGTTGACTTCAAAAACAACAGGGCTGGCCAAAATTGTACAGTCATAGAAAATCCGGAAAGTCATGAAATCTCAACATTTCAAAATCCAGGCCTGGAAATCCTGGAAAATCAGGTTTCTCCATGGAAAGTTTAATGGCAAATTGGACGTCATCCTTACTTTTTCCATGAAATTGTAAATTAACACATTAAAACTAGTACTGAAGCTGTTTTACCTTAAAATAAAATGTTTTTGGTTGGGCCCGAATCTGTTTTTTGATCTATATTTCAGTTTCATGCACTGAATTGCTGTTTTTTTGCAGAGCTCTTTATATTATATCAAAGAAAAACTTTATTCCACCTACTCTGAAGGACAAAAATAAATGGTAAGGTGCTGATCTATTGTAAGTTGTTTAATGATCTTGACAGCTCTTCAGTATTGAGTCCCTGTAATTATTTCCTTGCTCAGGACATTCTGCTCTATTCCCTTATAATTATTGAATTTATGTACAGACCCCTAGAACTTGACTCCGTAAGGCTCATTTAAATGGATCGAACATGTAGAACTTGACTTTGTAAGGCTCACTTAAATGGATCCAACGTTTCGGCCCAACACTATTCAACATTGTTAATTGCAACATGTTAATTAATTTAAACATTGTGTTGGATGATGTTGGATCAAACTTGGTTTTGTTCAAACTTTTCATCCAACATCATCAACATTTTCACCTGCACATGTGCACTTGTGCTCATTGTCAACAACTTTTCATGACGCGAAATGGTAGTCACACCATCCATATGTAAGCGTGCATGCACACATCATCTCGATAAATTATACTGTCTTCAATCATTAACTCTTTTATGGTGTTATTAAAGAACCCTTTTTGTTCTCTTCTTTTAATCCACAATCTCGTCTTCCCTCTCTTAGGTCGTTGGCCTAAAGTTGTTTTTCTTCAAATAAGTCTAAAAGCAATGTAACGGTGATACATTTTTCTTTTCACCAATTGCCTTTGTTAGACAGGTGCCCCATAGAGACAGGTTTTAGTTTTAACCATTTTTATAAATATCTTTGTTATGTATTGAAGGTCTGCAGAAATGCAACATTTCATTAAAGTGTCACTCACCAAAAACCCCAAGAAAAGGCCAGGAGCTGACAGGATGTTGACGGTAAGTGGTTTGTTTAGTTAATGTAAAATATGTTATATTTATCTATCAATAATTCAGTAGTCAGTCAATATGAAAACAATTGTCTAGCAGTTACAAGTGTTGCTGTTTATATTAAACATTGTTTGTTATTTTGTCAGAGCAAAAAGAAAGTTGAGATTTTTGCCCAGGGGTTACTCCCATATAAAAGTGATGGGGGTGCAAAGGAATTTTTGGGGTTTGAAATTCACAATTTTTTAGCGGTTTTTTTTTGGTTGATGTAATTTTGCTTCATATTTTTGGGGGGTTGCAAGATTTTGGCTGGCATTTATTATTTTTACTTTTTTATACTTGAAATATATCATTACTGGTTTCTGACAACTGGTTGAAAAGTTAACCCTCTCAGCCCCAAACACGCCATATGATGTATTGCTGAATATTTTCCTAAACTGTCTTTTTAGTTTCCTTGTAAACAGATTTGGAGAATTTTGTTTTTCATCTTAGATAAATTGCTGTGTATGATCAACTGCTTTATTCTCATTACCAAATAACTTATTTTGTATTGATAATGTAAGGAGAATTTAAATACTGATAAACTGACTGGGGCTGAAAGGGTTAAAGGGAAGACAAGCAAAATGAATCCAACCTGGTCGTTTACAGGTTTTTGACAACTGCATGGTTTAAATGTTAGGACGATTTGCATGATACTGGTGACTAATTGCATCACAAAATTGTTCTTGCTTTGGACATCACACATTGGGCAAATCACATTGTTCATAGCACATCATGTAAACTGTGCATGATGTGCAATGCAGACATTGTGAATTATACATCGTGCATTCTATAAGATGTACATCGTGCATTGTCCATTCTAAATGCACAACGTATCGTGCAGCATCGGGCATCGTGAAAAACAATCGGCAAGTTCAGAAAAACAAACCATTATTTTACATGTACCATACTTTTGCACAGTCACTTCATAATTATTGCACCGTCGCACGTGTTGCAAACTGTTTTGGATCTCTTTGCATACTCCCTTTTTCTTCACCAACTCAAGAATTGTATGGTTCAACATGTTAAAAAGATCTTCCCAAATGTAATTATAGAGAACCAAACTTTTCAATAATTTTATGTGAAGCAAGAAGATCGAAGAACAATGTTGAAGTCGGTGAAGAAGATCTGTGATGATGAACAGCAAACTAAACTTCGGTCCAATCACACATCATCTACAAGCAGTTGTCCAGACAACTAAACTCTAAGGAGCAACCACTGGATAAGCTAATAAAGCTTGCTCTTGAAATATTCGAAACACAACATTGGAAAAATGAACCGTGTGAACCATGCACTGTCAGATTTTACACACGATGTGAATTTACACGATCTGCATCATGCAAACTTACACAATCTACATCGTGCAAATGAAAGGATCATCGTTCAAGATTGATAGACGCTGCATAATGTGGGCTGCACAATGTTGAGAGTAAACGCACAATTCAGTGGAATGTGCAAATCATGGTGTTCAATTTATTCTAGCTGAAATTTTTTGTATACCTCACCAATTGCTGTCTTATAGGAACAACTTTCAAAGTAAGGCAACTATGACTTTAAAAATGCAAGATAATTGAGAGACTATTTTTGATTTTGTTAAGAATTTCAATAATTTTGAGGCTCAACAGACATGATGAGAATTTGGGTTGATCAAAATTTTAAGCGAAGTTCATTTTCGTATACCAGCTTTACACCTTCTTTACTATCTAATCGAATACCATGTACACAAAAAAACTAACCTTAATGACAACTTATTTCCAATATCACTTCAATTTGAATATTACCTTCATTGGTTGAGAGAAAAATGACATCATGCATTGCTGAATTGACTGATTGTGACGCTTTGTCTTGCCCATTTTTGAAGTTCCAAGCCGATTATCTTTAATTATGTATGACATACAGCATCATAACTTATCATAGTCAAAGAACATACAAAAATCTTGCTGCAGGGAAAAAATCATTGCTCTAGCATGAATTGCGTAAAAGCTATAAGCAAACAAGTGTGTGTGAAAATGACATTTTGATCACCAGTATCACACACATGGCCACCAATCAGTTCTACTCTTGAAGATAAACAAAATGAAAGGTCTTTATATATACGATTAACACTAATCATTTCTACGCTTCAAGGCAAGCAAAATAAAGTCGTTTAGTATATGGGTTTTTGTTAACTGGTTCAAAAGTTAGTATGAATAACACCTCTACTCTCCAATACAAACAAAATTTAGTAAAATCTTGTTCAATCAGTAGGATATAGGTTAGTTATTTCACAGTAAACCAAAAAGGAGTTTGTTCTCATGATGATTGTGTTGACCAACCTCTTAGCATCCGTTCTGTAATCACAACCACACCAAAAGAGAAGCACAAGATCTGCTGGACAGATTCAAACAAAAAGTAGAAGCAACACGTGGCACATTCCCCCTGGATAATTCTGAGGATGATGAAGATACTACTGTTGATCAGGTTTGATTCACAGTTACAGTGTAATAACCAAAAAACTAAGTGTCACCGTACATAATAATAACCATATTTTAAAGTACTGGCAATTAAGTTGTGGTCATTTAAGTATCTTAAATACCAAATATGTATATCCTCTCCCCCCTCCTTTTACTGATGAAAAAGTAGTTGAGTTATAAACCACCTCCTCGTGGATACACATCCACTCCTTCTCTCACCATCTCTCTGAGAAAACAGTTCAATACATTAGTTTTATTATGTTTTAAAGCTTATGTTGGAATTAATTTATGAATCTAAAAAACCAGACCTCCAACAGTTTGAGAACAATTTGAAAACAATTCAAAAATGCAATTGATTGCAAAGGTATTGTTAAGTTTTATTGAATTTTTACTGATCCATTGGAATGTGTCTACAGGAAGTAAAAATCTTGACAAGAATACGATCCAAGAAAATTGACAAAGATGAGAATCACCCAACCAATAAGACATCATCAAACTGTAAGTTGATTTGTTTTTCCTTTTGTCTTTGTGATTTGCCAATGAAAGTTCTTAACATGATAAAAGTTATCTTACTACTACTTAATAATTATACAATATATAATATATAGTGACATGGAGTTATATACCGGGGTTGGGGGTGGGTGTGAACCAAACTGAAGAATTGAAATCGATGCTCTATTTTAGACAAACCTCACAAGTAATTAAAAAGAGAACTTTGTGGTCTACATAATTATAAAGACCCTAGTGCAAAATCGATGTAAGTGACTTTTTGATCAAGTTCTCAACTCTCCCTAAGTTATTCCTATTATCTCTTCATAACTCTTAGGAGAATTTAAGTTTTCATACAAAATCTAATACACTTTTAATTTGCGCTAGACTCTTCATATTCTCTGTGAAAACCCCACCCTTTCCATACTATTCAGGCAAATGTATACGTCCCTGTTACAAACCAAATCAGCCGGAAAAGCAAAGACATGTTTGGTCCCTCCCCCCTGGGTACAAAGAATAATTATTAACTAAGTATTATTAACTGATTGCACCTCTTGTCATTGCAGTGGGCACAGTAAGATTACCACCAATGATAAAGAAAGAGACGAGACCACAGGTTGGTACATGATTGGGAGTTTAAAACTTTTAAACTTTATTTAACCTCTTTGTGCTGGGAGTGGTTGCCCATTCTCCCAAGCCAGTGGCTTATGTATAATCGCTCGACGGCACAGATTTTGGCTTGAAAGTCGATTTTGTGGAGGGAGGAAAACTGGAGAACCCGGAGAAAACCCTCAGAGTCGGAAGGAGATCGACAAATCTCAACCCACATGCGAAGCTCAGGACTTGATACCGGGTCCACAGAGGTGGGAGGCACGAGCACTAACCACTCGGCCATCCTGACTCCCCACTCTAGATGAACATGGGTGTGGAGTGGGTGGGTGGCTATCAACTGACTGTGCTGTTTCACCATTACATCACAGTTTGTTTACATTTTTAAAATTCTACAGGTAGAAGCAAATGAATGCAGTTTTCTACCTTGACTAAGGCCAGAGTTTGTTTTTATTAGATTCTGTTGATTTTGGGAGTTAACCTTTCACTGCCACTAAGTTTATCAGAATTTGATATCTTCTCCTTACAGTACCAATTGATGTAAAATAATTTGATAGATTTTAAAATAGGGGAATTGATCATCGACTTCAAACTCTTAGATGAAATGCAAAGTTCTCCCAACTTATTAACTGGACTTATATATGGAGACAAGTAATAAGAACTTAGCAACTGGCCATTTGGCACTTACTGGAGTGAAAGGGTTAAAACTGCTGCAAGCCACTTTCAAATTTTCAACTGAAAATAGTTATGTATTCTTATTGTTGCATTTTGGGATTGAGTTGGGGGAAAATGGAAATAAAATTATGAAAACAAACTTATAGTTTGGTGCCAGCAAAGTTCAAACAAAGTTTTCCCATAGAAGTTGTGTGTAAATTGTTCTAAAGGTCATCAGAATAATGCTTGAGTAGTGTGAACATGATCAAAATGAACTTTTCCTCAGTTAGAAATACTAACAATTTGCCTAAGTCTATTATTTTGTTGAATGATTTAATACAGAATAGTGAGACAGGATAATTAGACGTGTTTTTTTTAAAAGTTGTGTGTAAAGAAGGGGATCTGGGCACCCAGGAACTCTCCCAGGCTGGCATATACTTTGAAAACTCTTGGCAACGCCGTGGTTTGTTGGCAGTTTAAAAATAATTATTATCGTTTGTGTCAGACCTGCAAAAGGGCCTTGCCAACTTTTTGAGTCTTTTTCTGATGATAATAATATGGATGACAAATTAATTCATGAATTTGCACCGTAATTGCACTCACAATCTGAAATATCACATGTGCATTTATACTTTTACCATAGCAACAATTATGCATATGCTGGCACCTGCCACTCAATAGAAAGCAACCTGTGAAATAAGAACAGCTTCAATCAGTGTTGCAAATTCTCATCACATTTGTTTTGTGTAATCATGAAAATGGTTCTAATTATGCTTATGGTCAGGTGTGGCCCACATTTCCATTGAGTGGGAAGAAAGACACAGTCACAACAACAGATTATTTTTTTAATTAAAGTTACCAGGAAAACATAATGGTGACAAATGGAAAGTAATATGCCAGTGTTAGAAAAGAAAAAATCTTCCTTCCTATACCTGTTGAATGTTGTCTTTATCTAACCTTTACCACTGAAATACAGAATTGTAATTATTTTGTTTCATTTAATAGGATGCTAGCCAACACAATGAAATCCATGACAAGCTTGATGATAGATTTGTGGTGGTCAATTCGTAAGTGCATTTCACATTTTCATTTGTAAGAAAACACAGTTGTCTGACTAGTGAAGTACAGCACACAAGCACTGAGCAGTAAGCGTATCTTCCCTAATTTACATTACTTTATTTATCTGATTTGTATTTGTTGCCAATGAGTCAGCCTTCTGAAGATATTATGTTGCCAAAAGCAGTGACTCAAAACACCAATTAGTTGCATATATCCAGAAAATTTCTCAAATGCCAACAATTGATTAAAAGTATGTACAATAAAAGTGTACAAGAGCTGACATCACTGTAAATCAAGTATTGTGTTGCTCCAAAAAGTTATCTCACATACTATTGACTTGTCTGACTTACAGATTTTGTGATTGAGACAAATGTCAGAAAGTATTTCATAATTGTTTGTAAAAATATGCCAAGAAACTCGATTTGCTGTAATTTGTTTCACCAGGCAAGGTGAAGAAACAGGGACTCTCACCATCCGACCAGGAACCAGTGATGAGGAGGATGAACCACCCCCGCTGCCCCCAAAGGTAACATCCTAGCTGTTATA
>JAOEHT020256625.1:0-10621 GCA_025448195.2 Parazoanthus atlanticus
TTAGACACTTGAAAGTAATTAGATTGATCTTAAAAATAATTCTCTGTTCCATCGGTAGCCAGTGGAGTTCTTGTAGAGTGGGACTTATATGGTTATTTTTTCTGGCTCCCGTAATCACTCGAGCAGCAGCGTTCAACAGATGTTGAAGTTTATCAATCAGTTACTTAGGTAGACCATACAAAAGCGAATTGTAATTGTCAATCTTTGAAAATACGAATGCATGGATGTGAATCTTGGTAGTGTTTAATGTCAGAACGTTCCTAATTTTCGCAATATTCCTCAGATGATAAAAGCCAGATTTTGTGTCATGACATCGTCATTGACATCTTCCATCCTGTTTCTTGGGTTTTGAACGAGATTGTGTGGTTTTGGATTTCTTTGACTTTTGCCCTTCCCTCTTCCATCCTGTTTCTTGGGTTTTGAACGAGACTGTGTGGTTTTGGATTTCTTTGACTTTTGCTTTCCTTTTGGTTTTGCATGTGATGATGCTTGTGCTCCTTGTTTATTTGGTATTCGTTTCCTTTTCCTGTTTGTCTTCTGCTGGCAGGCCATTGCTTCCTGGGCTAGTACCACTTGCACTGTAGTTCAAAATTGAAAAAGTGCTTTATCAAATACTAGAAACTTATTTTAATAACACTTCATTTTATTTACATGGTTAGCTTTGATAATCATCAGAAACCACAGTCACTACATTGTTAGTACACAGCATGCCATCTATTCATACTCGTCTTTCCTCCTTTTTCCTGATAGCCTCAGCTCTATTTTGTTTCTCGAGCATGGTGTTCATGGGCTTGGGTTTCATAGCATTTAGATTGGCAAGCTCCTGGGGCAGTTCATTGGCCTTGTATGCATCCAAATAGGCATTGTAAATCTCATCTACATAATCTGGATAAGATAGGAAAAATGAATCAAGTATATTTATTTTGTTCTGAGATCAAAGCGTACATGTAAGTGGCTTTGAGGATTATCTCTAGATATTTATTATATAGTCTCTCTCTCGCTCTCTATCTATCTATACCTCTCTCTTTAGATACATATATATGGTAAGATGGATAAAACTAGGTAAAACTTAACCGTTTTTTAAGTTTTACCTAGTTTTATCCATCTTACCATATTGTATTTGCTCTACGCCCCCAGCGTATCGAGCACTCTTTTACTGAGTGGATTTTTTACGTATACTCATATAGTAATAATCTATCAATTTTAAATTCCGTACTAATCCAAACCTCACTTCTTCTTTCCTCTCCCTTGAACTCGAAATCAGTTGTACAAAGTCCACTTCTCTGTTATAAAAGCCGCATTCCTGCGATACAGGAAAGTACAAACACTTAATGAAACATTAAAAAAGCATCTCTAGAGGAAACGTTTCACGTTTATCACTTTTTTTGTAGGTTTGAAGTCTTTAAATATAACCCCCTCCATCATCTCTTGCTGAGATATTTTGAAACAAAATGAACCTCTACGGCCTATGTCACTATTTTCACGAGAGATACCAACATGACAGCCAGGTTTAAGAAATTTAAACTAACATTTGTTTTTTTCTTTAAACGATAGATAGCCGATACCCTGCCGCCCGTTGGTAAGTGACTCCCAAGTTTATATATACTGGTTCTAAGTCCGCTTGTCTATTTCAATCTATTGTTTCTCACATATATGTCTGACCATATGAATCATCTCCGTATTGTGTCGTCTTTCTGTTTCCTTGTCTGTGTCTTCATCTGCATGTTTCTGTCGGTGTGTTATTTTCTGTGTGTGTCCGTCTGTCTATGTCCGTTTTTTTCCATCTGTGCCTGTCTATTTGTGTCTATCGGTTTGTGTGTCTGTCTGTCCGTGTCCGTCTGCCTATTTTCGTCTTTAGCTGTCTATCGGTGACTCATGCTTATCTATGTCTATCTGTATTGTGTTTCTTTGCCTGTCTTTTTCTCTCAGTGTTTGTCCAGAACTGTGAATGTCTTTGTCTAACTGCATCGTTATCTCTCTCTATGTCTGTCTGTCTGTCTGTCTTTCTGTTTGTCTGTGTCCTTATTTGTTCGTCTTTTTTCTGAATGTGTCTGTCTTCGTCCTTCATTATGATCTGTATCCTTCTGTATCTGTGTGTTTCCCTTGGTGTTTGTCTGTTTGTCTATGTCTGTCTGCAGTTAAAGTAATGAAGTCAGAAAGCAACTAATATGTTGGGACTCTTTTAACCAGAGTAGGAAATGCTTTAAACCAAAATATAGATTTTAGTGTTTGAAAGTGGCAATTTGGTGTAAAAGAGGAACCATACAAATTTCGGAATAAATACACTACCTTTAAATCTTGTAGTGGATGGCGGCTGGTGGGACTGGGGACCATGGTCCCTCGATTGTCCCACCAACTGTTTGCAAGAAAGAAAGAAGAGGACGAGGATGAGGAAGAGAACGTGTACTAATCCTGCTCCCCAGGGAGATGGCAATGACTGTAGTGGACAAAAAATTGAGCAGGATATTTGTGGTAAGAAAATATTAATCAATTGTTTCCCTGTCAAAGCGTGGAACAAGCACTCATTTGCTGGTGCACGTGATTAATGCTTTCTGAGTATATTACACTTTTTCATTGGTTGATGACAGATTGTGGTGAGATGTTTCTCACCAACAATGTTTTCATTGGGAAATTAGAGAGGACGACGCGGTAAACTACTCCATGCAGACACTCATTAAATGCTCTCACATACTTTCTTCTTAACTTTGCCTCCTTAAGGTTAGGGGTAGGGTTAGGAGTAGGGTTAGGGGTAGGGTTAGGGTTAGGTCAGAGTTAGGATTAAAGTTAGGTTAGCCATGGAGTTAAGTGACTGTTACGTGGAGTAACCACCATCTTTCCTCCCAAGATAAACTAAAATGTCTCTGTCAATACGATCTCAGAACTTTTTGTCGGCATATTTTGGGGGATGTTATTTCCCGGAGTTGTACATTGCAGAATTTACACCCATCCATTTTTTCTTCCGCTGAATTATCAAAGAGATTATAAAAATGATAAAGTCGGGCAGCAAGCTAGAATGAGAACAAAAAAAGGGTTAAAACTTTGTTCTAATAAAGTAAGAAATTAGTTTTATCAAAATAGGTTTTAACTTTATAACGGCCAAGCTTAAATTTTGTCTAGCAAATCGGCCCAGGGGAGGAGGAGGGGGGGATCAACAGGCCCCTTCCCGCTCCATTTTCTAATTGGTCGCACATAAAAGATCGACCTTTGGCATATAGGCAGCTTTGGGTTAGCTAATAACTTTCTATAACATTAATCAAGTTTTAATTGAGATATGTTGCAATTCAAAACATGTCCGTCTTCATCGCCGCCTGATCTTGGACTTTTCAAAATTTAGCAAAATTGCAGCAAATTTTCTTGAACTTAGTAGAAAACATGTATTTGTAGACTCTAATAGGAAAATGAAGAATAAAATAGAAAAGAACAGATTAGAACAAATTTTGTCAAAAAAATTCCCTTTTTCATATTCAAACTTTCATGTGCATAATTAATTTTGCATAAATTATTAGCGATGACGCCACTCAATTAAAGTCAAAAGATATATTCATAATTAGACTACTGGTACTGCAAGTGTCATTTTCATTACTTTAAAGCTTCAAATTTTGGGTCGCAAACACCTTGGATGGTGTGTCATTTTGACCCCTCTTTGGACGTTTAAGGATTAATAATATTTTTTATATCGAATTTTACACTGGTCGGCATGCAAATTTTAGTGGGCAAGTTTTTTCCCTGGGGTTGTACACTGCATACTTCACAACCAATCATTTTTGCAGACTGTGTTCAAAACTTTGTGAAGGAAAACAGATGAAGGAGCCAGATCTATTGTAGACCTGGATGACTAACAAATATATTTGAAAAGGAAACTAGGGTTAACAGCAAATTGACCTTTACGGCAGAACTAAAAACATAACAACAACAACAAAACAATTTCAGTGTATCAGAAGAACTTTCTTCAATGAGAACATTCTTACAAAACTTAATATAATTATCTGTTTTACCAAAAGGCAGTTTTAGGACAAAGAACTTCCGAGAATAGTCCAGTTTCGTCTAACTAGTCTGCGCTGATTTTTAAAGACTCTTGACTCAATTTTACAACGTTAATCTCATCTTGGTGTTAAATATACATAAATAACAGTGAAATCCGAATACACAGAATTGTGAAGAGCTTTTTGGTATTTATGAATATTTAACATCAAGTCCAGGCAAACATTGTAAAAGCAAATTTTCACTGCATCAGGATAATTTTTTCAATGAGGACAATCTTACAAATCTTAATACAATTATCTATTTTTACCAAGTGTTGTTTTTGAAGAATGTTCTGCCGGGAATAGTCCAGTTTCATTTTCCCAGTTTCTGCACATTAAATTTTTAAACCGATAAACTAATTCTTGCAATCAATGGTTTTGATTATATATTAATTACAGTAAGATTCGAATCTCCGTCATTACACAGAGTTGTGAATAGCTCACATCAAAATTTGTATTTATCAAAATTTAACATCAAATACAGGCTAACAAGGTAAAAACGAGTTTATGGCCAGAGTATATAGCAAAAACCATGAATACGAAACTTGACTATTCTGTATCTAAAGTAATACTAACTGGTAAGCATGCAAATCTTTTGAATTTTATTCTAATTGACAAACATGCTCAGATATCTATATTGAACTTGTCTTAAATATATAAAACCTGACTGAGTGACTATTTCTCAGTTTTGCTCCTATTAAATATGTGGCTCATTAGTTCCCTGCACAAAATGAAGCGTTTCTTTTATCGATTTTAATGTTTGATCTTAGATTCAATAAGTGAACAATCTGTAAAGAAATCAATTTAACGACAACCGCCTTTAAGCTTGGTTAACTTGAATAATTGTTGATTTCGCAAAATTAATATAGTTTTATGCGAAACAGAAGTACCGGTAAGTAACATGTTTTCTCTGACTCAGTGAAGGAAGATAAATGCGGGAAGATTATAAAGTTCGTGAAAAAAGCGACTGTCAATTTTTTTCCCATTTAAAAAGTTTGAAAGCTTACCTAAACAAAATATCTTGCTATCAGGCGTTTTCTATGGTTTCAAATTATTGTGTTTTTCCCTAGAAGCATTTTAGTTCTACCATTACACTACAACCGCAAATCAGTGATGTAGACGAACTAGTTCTGATGTTGAATTAGCAAGAAGCCTATACATAATAAATTCCTTGTACTTTGCAGGAAGTCCCGAATGCTTCGAGCTGTTCCAGACTTTTCACACATATTATGGAAGGGCAGTTACATCGTTTCAACTGAAAGACGAGTTGTTCATCGCTTTTGCCAATTACGGTGGCAGCTCCCAAAGTTACAAAACAAAGTTACCTGTTTACGTGCTTCAGCAAAATAAGTTTACACTCAATCAGACACTCGACTCATTCCGTGTCCAGGACGTCGAATATTTTACAATCCGTGGAGACCATTACCTAGCGGTGGCAAATAAGAACAATGGCTATAGCTATAAACCGGCTTCTGCTGTGTACAGATGGAAAGCAGGAAAGTTCAAAAAGATTCAAAGTATTCAAACAAAGGGCGTTATGGACACACGGTACTTCAACATCAACACGAGAAAATTTATATCATTTACCAACAATGGCAATAACGAAGTAACCATTTACGAATGGAAAAATGAAAAATTTAGTAAGATACAAGACATTCGAATAACATACCCATACAGATGCAACGCTTTTAACATTCACAACTTCAACTATATCGCGTGTGGCAGAGGGGTTACTGCCGATACAGTCACAGTTCTGAAATGGTCAGGAACACAATTTGAATCATTCCAGGATCTTCCCTCGTCGAAAGTCTATGGCCACCCACACATCATCCACGCTAGCGGCATCGTTTATCTTGCTATCGCAAACTACAGAAAGCCTGGAAACAATGGTAAATTTGATATTGATTCGTTTATTTACCGATGGAACGGCATCAAGTTCGTCCACCACCAGTCCATCCCGACTCATGGCGCCATGGGTTTGGATTCCTTCACGACCGCCGCTGGCGAAGTGTTCCTCGTCGTGGCTAATACCTATACACGGAGTGGTGCTGGGTTTAACGTGAAGTCTGCAGTTTACAAGATGGTTGACAACAAGTTCAACTTGTACCAGCAACTGCCAACCAAAGGGGCGAACTACGTACACACTTTCGCACACAAGGGGAAGCGGTATCTGGCGGTTGTGAACAGCTTCGACGGCAGAAGATACATATACCATAGTCCGGTGTACATATTGAACTAACTGTAATTACGGACCATGTCGGTTGTGTAAACGTACCGAGAGGCCCTTGCTGAAGCTGACTGCAACTTTATCTCTGGAGTGTATCTTGACAGTGTAAATATTGTACCACTTTAAACAGTAGCCATAAACAACTTCCACAGACATTGCAAATGACTCACATTTTTTAATTAACAATCATTTTTTGTAATCAAGTTAATTAACCGTTTTAGAACTACAAAGGTAAAATTGACAGAAAATTCAAGCAATGTCTATAAAATAAGGCATTTTGTCGTTACAGGTCTTCAAATTTAGCATGGAACAGATAGGTTTAGAGTAAATCCACAACCAAGAACATTCGGTTATCACAATACTCTACACTAAGAACATAACAAAATTTACAGTCTCTATCAGTTAAACCGTGAGTGTTTTAGTTATCAATAAATATTCACCTGCAAAGTGTGTAAATGAAAGTAAAAATTGCGCTAAAAGCACTTGTTTTGAAATATATACAGTTGTTTTGAAAAGTATTCTCATACTTAAAGGACAATACCAAGCACAATTTAGAGGAATTCGGAGAGCCTTGTATTTTACACTGCATGTACCAACCACTGACCTGTACACAAAACAAGAAAAACCAACAAAGCGCGAAACCAAGTAGCCTTGATGTTTGGAGACTAGATTACTAAATATTGAATCTAGAGCTCCCGTTATATTTTGTGACTTGGGTTTTGTGCTTTTTAAAGGTCAAGCGTCTTTATAGCTGCGTATTATTTATGGGATGTAGGGGATGGTACGGCTATTTATCTCATGCCATAGAAAATGCAGCCAATCAGAAGCCAGGAAAGCCGTTGTGTATTCTGCGGTATTCATCATCATCATCATCCTTCGGCCTCGGCCGAGACTCCTCGCACATCATCCCGTCACACCTCTCTGTCAGCCATAACCACATGCAGGTCCTGAGCCCCAATCCCAGTATCCCAAGTTATCATAGCAGAGAAGGTAAGTTTTCTTGATTTCACTGTGCGGTGGCTTGGACTCCAGAGTAGAAAGCGATATATAGCTTCCCCTTCGGCTCGAAAGTAGTGTCCTGCGAAGAGCATTCTCCTCTGTGCAAGTCTTGCAGAGACAGGTGGTAAGTACCCGTAGATCTCTTCCAGGGTGGCGTGAGCGGACCAGAGGATGTTTTGGATGCGGCGTAGAAGGTCGGTGTAGTTTCCATCTAGCCTCTGTTGTTGTTTGAGTGTCAAGGTCCATGTCTCAGCACCGTATAGAAGGATTGGTTCCACGACCGATCTGTACAGCTTTCTCTTCAGGTTGTTGTCAAGGTTAGAGCGCCATAGTTTATCAAGAGCGTTGCAAGCTTACCAGGCTAGTGCCTTTCGGATCTTGAAGTCCTTATAGGAGTCCATTATAAATGATCCCAGGTACTAAAAGTCATCAACTTGCTTGATGTTCTTCCCATACAAAGATGTTATGGATGAGAGGTCCGAAGAAGTACAGATGTACTCCGTCTTGACATTGTTACAATAGAGCCCGACTAGAGAGGCCGAAGTTTCGAGGGCATGAAATAAGAATTCTGCATCTCTGGTAAGTTCTGACACGATTGCTAGATCGTCAGGGTCTGTGAGATATTGTGCAGGGTGCCTCCTTCTTCTTCTAGGATGTAGCTGGAGCCCTTTCTCGCTGTTCTGGTCGAGCGATAATCGCAGAATATAATCTAACACGATAATAAATAGGAAGGGAGCCGGCGTATCACCTTGCAATACTCCTGTTTCAATATTGAATAAGTTGGTCTCTCCATCGGGAGTAATAACGGTGGCTTTAGTGTTCGTACATAGCGACCTAATTGCCTTGACAATATGATCGGAAATTCCATAGTGGGGCAGGAATTCAAACATGGTCTCTCTGCTGATTGGATCAAACGCTTTTTTAAAGTCTACGAAACATATCATGACATCCAACAGTATTCAATGGGTAGTATTATATTCCATTCTGCTTTCCCGTCCATTACTTGAGCGCACGAGTCAGGATCCCGCAAAAGGCTGTGTAGCACTGCAACCGCTCGTCGGTCGCTCGCCGCATCTGTGAATAGTTTTTGCCAAACGTTGAAAAACGAACACGGAAACTGGAGAAAAAAAAAACTGCCAAATTTTTCGTTGCAGTTTGGTTTTCCAAGCCAAGTTCTTCCAGAACTCAACCCCTGACCAGCGAAGAAGTTAAGAAATTTGTTCAAGAACAACGGAAACCAAAAACTGTTAAGAAAACTACACAGTGGACGCGAAGAAGTTTGTGAAGTTTCTGGAAGAAAAATCATAAACAGAAACACGAAGATTTACTGACATCTCACCCATCGAACTTGATAACTATCTTTGCCACTTCCTACGGGTAATGAGAAAAGCGAACGGAGACCAATAGAACCGGATGTGTGTGCCTTTATTAATATTTATATCTGTTATTCTTTAACTCATTTAATATGTATTTATTTCTTTATTTAAATGTTAATCTAGTTTTTCACTTTATTTTTTCCCTTGTTATATTCAAGAAATGTAAAACACAAAAAGGAAAATAAAATACAAAAAAAAAATAGAACCGGACTCACTGACGAGTTTCAGAAATTTGATTAATCGATAACAGCTGCGAATTCTCCAAGCAAAGAAAGATTTTGAAAGGAGAATTAAAAGCTAAAGGAAAAGGGTTGGAAATCATTTGCTGCCCAACCACTATCGAGTAAAGTTATACGAGAAAGGCTAAGTGGGAAAGAAAATGACAAATTTAAAAATAGATCGAATTTAGTTAAAAAAATCCCATTTTTTTCTTTCAAACTTTAATTTGCACATTTTGCTTGAAAGCTATGTGGGAGAGAAAATGAAGAAATAGAACGAATTTTGTACAAAATTCCATTTTTTGATTCAAACTCCACTTTCATAATTTACGTTGCATAAATTATAAGTGATGAGGTCATCCATTTAACGTCAGAAGATGTGTTCTTAATTGGAATACAGGTATTGCAAGTTCAATTTTAAATGCTGCAAATCGTCAGACCTGCCCCACCCCCCGTAAAGGTTTGTTGGGAATATTTAATAATCTTGACAATTGATTTGGGGTTTTTATATTAGTTGGCAGTCACTGTTGATTTTATACTGTTTTGTTTCTCTACCTTTTCAAGTGCACAATGATATTAAGCATCGTCTTTAGTATTTTATAATTGTAAGCCTCCCTGGTTGTGCAGAAAATAATGGTTATTGTATTTCAGTCGCTTGAACATAGATTTAATTAATGTATTATTATTATTATTATTATTATTATTATTATCATCATCATCATTATTATTATTTTTCTGGAAAATCCTCACAAAGATATATTTTTTTAATTTTGCTTGAAAATAATTAAATTGATCACGGAAATTTATCCCGACTTCTGAAAAACTCCTGGAAAATAAAGCAGACCTCAACTGTGCAAAACAGTATTTTATCTCACTTCTTGTTTCAAAACTTAAATTACCGGAAAATGAATTTTCTGTCATATTATTTCTGCGGCACTGTATTATTAAAATTAATGTGGCACATTCGTTATGTTCTAATGTGACTCGACTCTTCAGGGGAAATCGTCATTTTGGCCATTGCAATTAACGAAACCCACGGCTTTGAAAACATGGTACAATAATACAGCTCTGCAAAATAACTTGGACAGGCTCAGTTTTGTTCTAGAATTGTGCGGATTTGTATACGTTCCTTTTTTTAAATTTGCATTTTGTGCAACAATTGCAGACACAGCGAAGATCTTCTCAACTTTCATGCTGATTATTTAGATCTGGATTATGTTGCGCATTTCTCATTTCTCATTTGAGACAGGGTACAAATTGCTTTCTGTAGCCCCCTTTCTCTGGAAACAAAGCGAATCGAATATCCACATTCATGAATAGTGGATGAAGTTATGCTAATATGCAAAATATGAGTCAAATCTGTGATCTAAGCTTTAGCATCTTCTGCATTTGGTTTCCTTATGGACAGCCTCTTGATAATTGTGAATGAACTCTAACCAAGATTATTTTTGTCAAATAACATTTATTTGGTATTGACTTTAACATTGCTACTCCGTGAGAGCAAACAATTTCATTTTGTTTCCTTGGACATTTTGGCTACTCTGAATTGCTAACAGGCGCTCACCTGCCTTTAAGCAAATGTGCACGGGCTTACAAATCGTTTGGGCGGTATAATTAACAATTACTCCACAAACGCGCGTTGGATATGAGCTTTTAGATAGCGGACGAGGTGCGGAGCACCGAGTCGGCTATCATAAGCTCGTATCCAACAAGCGTGAGTGGAATAATTGTTTTATTAAATACCAAACACTGGATAAAAATATCTCGAACTTTATATTC
>JAOEHT020256713.1:0-10621 GCA_025448195.2 Parazoanthus atlanticus
ATTCTTATCATGAGATAAGATTTCTTGATTCAGCTAAATTTATGGCTTCTTCCCTTGATTCTTTGGTTAAAAATCTTTCTTCTGAAAAACTGATTCATGTGAGAAAAGAATTCCAAGAAAAAACTGATCTTGTTTCAAGAAAAGGTGTTTACCCTTATGATTATATGGATTCTTTTAAAAAGTTCTCTGAAGAAAAACTTCCACCAAAAGAGAAATTTTGGAATCAATTGAATGAGACAAATATTTCTGAAGAAGATTATTCTCATGCACAGAAAGTTTGGAAGGAATTTAATCTTAAAAATATGGGAGAATATCATGATTTATATCTTAAAAGTGATGTACTATTGTTAGCTGATGTTTTTGAGGAATTCAGAAAAGTTTGTTTGGAGAATTATGATCTTGATCCTGCTTGGTATTATACTGCTCCTGGTTTAGCTTGGGATGCAGCATTAAAATTTACAAAAGTTGAGTTAGAACTTATTTCTGACATTAATACGATTCAATTCTTTGAAAAAGGAATTAGAGGAGGAGTTTCTATGATTTCAAGAAGATTTGGAAAAGCAAATAATCCTTATATGGGAGAAAAATATGATTCAAAAGAAAAAGTTATTAATATATTTCTTATTTAGATGCAAATAATCTTTATGGATGGGCAATGATTCAAGCTCTTCCTGTTAGAGATTTCAAATGGATGAATGAAGATGAATTGAAAAATTGGAAAAATATTCCATGTGTTCTTGAAGTTGATTTAGAATATCCTGAACAATTAAAAGATATTCATAATGATTACCCTCGTGCCCCTGAGAGAATTAAGATTGGAAATTTTGGTGAAGCCCAAGCCAAAGGCGTAGAAAAACTTATTCCAAATCTTTGGGATAAAGAAAAATATATTCTTCATCATGAAAACCTGAAGTTATATCTTTCTCTTGGATTGAAATTGAAGAAGATTCATAGAGGAATAAAATTTAAAGAAGAAGAATGGTTGAAACCATATATAGAGAAAAATACTAATCTTAGGATGAAAGCTAAGAATGATTTTGAAAAAGATTTCTTCAAGTTAATGAATAATTCTGTCTTTGGAAAAACTATGGAAAATATAAGAAATAGAGTTGATGTTAGACTTGTAAATGATGAGAAAAAAGCAGAAGGATTAGTTTCAAAACCAAACTTTAAACATTTGAAAATTTTTGATGAGAATCTTGTAGGAATTCATATGAAAAGAACAAAGGTGAAATTTGATAAACCTATATTCTGTGGGATGGCAATTCTTGATCTCTCGAAAACGATGTATGATTTCCATTATAATTATGTTGGAAAAAAATGGGGTAAAAAAGCTAAACTTTTGTTTACTGATACAGACTCTCTTTGTTATGAGATTGAAACTGAAGACTTTTTCAAGGATATTTCTCCTGATGTAGAGAAAATGTTTGATACCTCAAATTATGAAAAGAACCATGAGTCAGGAATTACAACTGGAAAAAATAAGAAGGTAATTGGTTTAATGAAGGATGAAGCTGGAGGAAGAATAATTGAAGAATTTGTAGGATTAAGAGCTAAATTATATTCTTATAAGATGTTTTCTGGGTGTGAAACGAAGGAAGGAAAAGAAGAAAAGAAATGTAAGGGGGTTAAAAAATCTGCAATTAAAAGATTAACTCATCAAGATTATAAGAATTGTTTATTTAAAGGAGTAAATAAGATGATAAAATTTAATATAATAAGATCAAGAGAACAAAATATTTTCACAGAGAAAATCAATAAGGTTGCTTTGAATTCAGATGATGATAAAAGAATAATTCAAAAGGATAAAATAAATACTCTCGCTCATGGATATTAAAGTAAAAAGGAGCGGAGTGAATAGAGGGAATAGAGCGAATAGAGGGAGCCTTACGGCCAAGGAAGCTTGAAATATTTCAAACTTTTTGAAATATTTTTTAGGGAAGATAAAAATTTTGAAGGGAGCGGAAGGACCGAAGGGAGCGGAAGGAGTGAAGTGAATAAAGCGAATAGAGCGAATAGAGCGAATAAAGGGGGAAAGAAAAATAAAATGAGCTACTAAAATTTTATTTTTTGAACTGGGTAAAATTTTACCCAGTTCAAAAAATAAAAAAATGGTAAAATAAAATTTTACCCGTTCAAAAATAAAAATGTCCCAGGACCGGTCTTTTACATCTACTTACACATTAGCTGGTAAACACAAACATTTGAAAAGTAAAAAACATCAAAGAAATGCTATTGAATTTGCAACCAATAATACTAATTAATCCTGAGTGCTGTTCGAATTATCCGAATTATCCGTGGTTTAAAAAGAAAAAAATCTAGTTATAGTATATAGAAAAAATGAATTACTTTAAACAGCTATCAACACGTTAGTTACGAACAACGAAACAATTAGGTTATTCTTGGATGGATCTTGTAAAAAAGTCAACTAGGCAGCGGGTTATTAACGGGTTATAATCCGATTCGTGAATATCGCATCAGACAAAAGCAAGATAAAATCACGAGAGAACATGAAAAAGTCATTAAGAGACAAAAAATTAAAATTGAATTGTTTAAGAAAGCAATGAAAGGATTTACTCAATCTTTCAAGGTAGAGATGAGATATAACAAAGATCCACTGAAGCAACTTGTCAAGACGAGGAAGGGTATTGAATTACACTTAAGAAAATTATTGGATGAAATGAAAGGTCTTAAATTTCTTGAAACATTAATTGTAACGTTTAAGAAGCAAAAGGATGATGTAACAGTAAATTATAAGACTGCATACTTCAATTCTATTACAACAACAATTATACATGAACAGGACATTCATTATGACTTATCAGCACCGATGTGCTCGGTGTTTATCTTGATGTGTTTATTATTATAGATTGTTTAATTTTAATTTATTTTATTTTATTTTCAGAAAAGAAAAAAGTTATTTTGAATTGATATTTTATTTTTTTAAAGAAATTGTATTTGGAATTTATTTTCCAATTTTTGTTAAGTTATTTCTAAAGTAGCGTAATATCCTAATTTCAGAAAGACAAGTTGAAAACTGAAGAAGTAGCATTTCATACAATTTGTTTGTGGAACATCACAAGCAATGCTAAATGGTATGATAGCCAGTAGGAACAATGTATTAGAGGAAAAATGAGAAATAAAACGTGTTTGTTAAATAAAGGTTTCCGTTTTTATTTTTTAGCGATCTGTTTATGGATTGGCTCGAGGATACAACCCCATTCCCTATACCAGATGAATTGTTGAAAAAACATGAATCCCCATTTCCTTCTGAAAATCCCTATTGCAGTACGTGGGAGCAAATTTGGAAAAATCCTGAAATTGTAAACCAAGCAGGTGGATCTATAGATTCTAATTTAATCTTTACACTTGATAATCGAAAACATTATCGTAAATTTGGAGTAAATGAGTATGATTATACTTTCACACTCCCACGGGGATTACAAAATGTGACGGGAATAGAAAACATTCTTGAAGTTGTTAACAACATGATGGAAAACTTTTTGAAAATTGTTGTTCATGGAGAAGCAAATGATAGAATCCGTTTTATCATGCGTGTTGATGGGTTGATTTCTATTTTCCTAAGAACCTTATCATTAATTCCATAAGGAAATGTTCGAATCGATTACGTAACCAATGATAATTCATATACAAATGGTCATTTAATATTTTGTTCTAGATACCACACTTGAATTAGAAACAATAAGATCAGTCAGAGGAAAAACCTATTCAACTGGAAGAAGAGAAGGATTTTGTTAAGCAATGCAGGCGAAAAGGTGACGAACACGCAAAAGATAAACCAGCTGCCAAACGTCAAAAATTTGTCACAGTAAACCGAGGAGTGGCAAGGTACCAGGGCAAGATCTTCCTGCTCAGATCAATATCCCTTCAGGAACTGACGCGCTTGCAGTTACAGCATGCGGGCATAGTCAATCTGCTACTACCGAGTCATCTGAAAAGTCACCTGAATCTAGCAAATCCAACTTGACGGACAACGTCCCTATGCCAAACCTTTCCGCCCAGATCATTTTTCCCTCAGGTACAGACGTGACCGCGGAGGATCATCCTCATACGACCGAGTCATCTTCGCAGTCAGAATCTGGTGAATCCACCTGTGATGAGATCCCAGAGTCTCCATGCTCGCAGACTAATGTTGCTTTAGAAACGAGTCCGAGTGTACCCGTACCTGTAAGAGATCCTCTTGCAAAGGGCATGTTATCTACGCAGTCTGAATTGTTTCTCCCAAGGTCCTCTGAGGGTGAAATGGCCTCATCGCTGCCTGAATATTTAGGTCCAGTGTCACCTTTGCCTCCCATGCAAGATGACTTTATACATCAAGATGGTCACTAGTGATATTAACAGTAGTAATGCACCTTCTACATGCAAAGAATATAGCGTTACAGAATTGATTAGTTCGAGCGCAGCTATGTTAACACAACACCCACGTACGCTATCCCGCAACCAGTTAATATTGATATTCAGTAATCAGCAATTTCTGTAAAGCTGGCAGCTAAAGAAACGTCACCCGGCGCAGGCGCTCGGAAAAATGTTAAGAACCTCAAAAGGCAAGTTAAAAGAAGCAAGGTAATTATAGACAGGAAAAACGATGAATTTCAAGAAAAGAAAGATAAAATTGATTCACTGTAAGAGGAAGCTGAAAAGAAGAATGCCGAGATAAATGCAGCAAAACACGAACTAAAAAGCATGAAAACCGAACTTGAAGAAAAAGAAAAGGAAACAAAAATATTAAAGGACCAAAAAAAGACACTTCAAACTAAAGTATCAGATTTGTAGAAAAGTGCAACAACAAGGATCAAAAACTTCTTAATCTGGAAGAAGATAATTTATTGAAAATTGATTTGTTGGAAAAATTAAAAAACTTAGAGAAGAAAACGGCGAATTAGAAAAACTTCTGGCATTGGCGGAAGATCCTGAAATCCAAACGCTCACCGATGGCAGTAAATATACCGACGAAGTGAAGGAAGTAATAATGGATTTAATTGCTTACAATGTTGCATTAAGGCAGATTGACAATGTTATATGGACTGTGCTGCGCAAGTTCGCAAATAAGGAAGTTTCATCTCTACTGAGCCTGGGCCTAAAATCAAGACTTTCCTTGGAAGCAAAACATATGGCCGATTACCAGGTGGGGCAAGCAATGCTTCGAGGCGGCAATACGTCAGAGCTAATCGGAAACTGCCTGCATGGAGATGGAACAACGAAATTTGCGCAGCATTACCAGAGTTTTCAACTGACTTCAAAGGAAGGTGAGAGCTTGAGCTTTGGAATGATGAAACTTGGTGGACAGGCAGCTGACGACCTCACAGAAGCGCTGACACAAAAAATTGAAGATATAGTTCATGCACTTGCTATGGATGATGCAGATTTGCGAAAAAAACATTATCAACCAACTCATTGTGTCAATAACTAGTACTATGAGTGACCGTGCTGCCGTCAATACGCTTTTAATAGAGAGTTTGATGAACTGTGCTCAAAAGTAATCCCAGATGCAGTGGCCAATTGGGAAACATTAAGCGAAGATGAGAAGCAATCATTTACGAATGTTGGCCACTATTTCTGTGGATTACATTTGATTGTCAACTTCGCTGAGGAGGCTGCCAAAGCTCTTAAATCAGCAGAAGGAGCAATGTTGGAAGGAAAGAATCCTTTCACTTTCGACAACAGTGAATGCAGCACATTTCGATTGCTACGCACGGCCTGCAAGGCCTTTGAAGAGCATGGGAGTGATGAGGCAGGGGTTGCCTCCCACTTTGATGCATTCCTGAAGGGAAAGGAAGAAGATGTGCGCCTGGTCAGTTGGAGGGGGAACAGAATTAACATCGCCTTCTACAACGCTACTGCACTCGATTACCACAAAGATCACCTCGTGGAGTTCATTGAGATTTGGCCGAACTTGAAAACAACAACACAGCCGAGATCAACTGGAGTGAAGAAGAAACTCGCGTTGAAGTTCCTCCATTTACTCCACCCGTTGGACCGATCAACATGCCACGCAACACATCGTCTCTGTTGGCATTCTTTTACAAGCTATTTTTGCCACAACTGATTCGGCTTCTGGTCGTTCAAACCAACAGTTGGATGAATCTGAATTCTGTCCGCTACGACGCCAACATATATGATCCAAACGGCGACACGAAGTACAGAAACCATGAAGAAATGAGTGCGTTTCTCAGCATTATAATCTTGATGGGAATTATAAAACTGCCATCCATTTGGCTGTACTGTTCCGCAAGATCCTTGTGTTCAGCAGGTTGGAATTACTCGTGTGTTTTCCCCCGTCAGAGATTTGAAACTTTAGCGAGATATTTCCACTGCTTCAGCCCACGAGATGCTCCAGACGTAGAAGATGATAGATTATTCCGCATTCGCCCAGTTGATGACATGGTGCAAAGGCAGTTCGTTATCAACTACAACCCGAGCAGGTTCCTTTCAATTGATGAGGCGAATGTCCGTTATGAATGACGTATAGGTATAGGATTCCTTCAATACATGCCCATGAAACCAACAAAGTGGGGAATTAAAATCTTCAGCCTTTGCGATGCTACAAACGGTTATCTGTGTGACTTTCCTGTTTACACTGGGTGAAGCGGACCAAACCCCGAACAGTATCTAGCAACAAACACTGTTTATGATCTTACTCTAAGTTTACAAGGGAAGAACTATTTTGTTTTTATGGACAACTCGTTTAGCAGTTTACGAATGTTTAAAGTGTTATCCAGTAAAGGAATTTTCTGCTGTGGTACTTTGCGGGCAAACCGCACTGGCTTTCCTCCAGCGCTCAAGGACCTGAAATTAGCACAGCAAGGTGACTAAAAAACGGTCCAAAATGGAAACCTTGTTATTTGCACTTGGCACGACAAAAGTAAGCAGAAGAATGTTGTTGTGGCCTCGACAATGTGCCAAACAACCAGCCAGACACGGTAAAAAGGTAAAAAAAGGACGAGGAAAATATCCATTTTATTGACATCCCTCAACCACCAAATGCGAAGTTACACAACAAGAACATGGGGGTGTCGATCTAAGCGATCAACAACAAGGTTCGTATTACTCGGCTGGTGCTCGACGAGCCAAGAGGTGGTGGAAATACATGTTTTTTATCCTTCTTGACGTGTCCATAATCAATGCACACATTTTCTACAAGAAAACTGTTACAAAGCCACCCACACATCTGGAGTTTCTGCTGGCTCTTGGAAAAGGAACTGGTGGAAGATTTCAGCGCTCAATTTGCGACACAGACACGAGCTTTGCAAGCTTCGAAAGCTGATGGCAGGCTCCCGTGGCCATGAACCACAGCAAATGGAGAAGAAAAACCAGGGCAAAAACTGCCAGAAAAGGAAAGCAGAATTTGCTGTCGGTCATCCCCAGCACGTTAAACGGTCAAGAGATTCCAGGACTGACTGTGCAGCCTGTGGAGTTAACCTATGTATTGAGTGCTTTGGTAAGAGCAAAAGATACAATTCATTGTGCTTGTGCTTGCATTTTTTCCCACCTTATCACTAAAGCAATGTTGTTTGAGCGAGTGGCACCATCGTCCACAGCCACAGTAGTGCTTCCAAGAGCAAATCGCCAAACAACTTTTGATAGGCACTTAAGCAGTCAAGATACAATTGTCCAACAGTTCAAGATGATTCAACAACTTCATTATTCCACGGTACCAAAAACAAAACTGGTGCACAAGGTAATAAGCCTCCTGAGCTTCTCTTTTCTATCGCGCCGGATTTTGCCTTAAAGTAAGTATCTCAACTCCTTATTTCACTCCAACGTTCGTATTAACAAATTCACAAAAGAAGTGGAATAATCCTGCAGAGTCGAGCTACAACATTACTTCCTTTCTGTACAGACAGATGAAAGAAAAGCAAATCACTACACCCCACAAAGTCCTGCATTAACTGCAAACACGGAGAGTCCTTCATCTACCAATTCATTGTCCTGGGTGACAGAGGAAAGACTTTGCTCATAATACTGGGCAATAATTTCGGAGGCCGGCTGAAGGCCGGCTGAGCGAGCAGGAGGCCGAAAGCTGATGGAGAGTCTAACCATTGGATAAAACAGCAAGTTCTCTGATCTAACCGCTATTGTTTGAAGGTGTTTTACATTCTGAAAGACTGTTTTCCCTGATAGGTCACTTGATATAACACGTGATGTGTTTGGCTAAGAATTAAAGCGTCTCTTTTCCTGTGTCGTTGCTGTTTCTCATCAACTTGTGACAAGGTGAGAAAGGAGATACATGTAGCACTGTTTGAGTAGCTGTTGAAAGACGAAAACTGCGCAAAAGACTGCATGCAGAAAGCCGAAGTAACAGAAAGTAATCTGAGGGCTGTTGTTGAAACATGCCTGCAGGAACATTTTCCTGAAATCGAAGAGCTCAACCCGGAACAGTTCAAAGCTCTCCATGCTCTGTTACTAAGCCCTTGTGTCATGCCTGCGTCGAAGAAAACATCGATCGCCCTCTGCACAAGAAGGTCTACCACTGTCATCACCAGGACAAGCAACAGGACTTGACGGGTATCTGGTGCACGCCCAAGCTGGAAAAAGCCGTTGAGAAGGGCTATGTCATCCTAGTCATGCACAAATATGGCACTTCACCCAGTCATGCGTCGGTCTCTTCACCACCTATGTCAACACGTGGCTGAAACTCAAACAAAAGGCCAGCAAGTGGCCCATGTCGTCTACCACCGACGACCAGCACCAAGCCCACATCCTGGCCTATCAGGCTTGAGAAGGCATCTGGTTGGACTACTATCAAGTCCAACAAAACCCAGGACGCCGTGCCTTGGCCAAAACAATGAACAACAGCATGTTGGGGAAGATTGGCCAGCAGGAAAACAAGACCCAGGTGGTGGAGTTTGTGGAACCTCAACCCTTCCACACCTTTCTCGAGAGTGATCAGCACGACATCCACTATGTCAGCCCCTTGACAGAAGAGAGGGTAGAGGTCCACTACAAGCAACGAGACCACTGCGAGACCCTCTCCCCCAACCTCAACATCTTTGTGGCGGCCTTCATCACCTGCTGGGCTTGTCTGTGGCTCTAAAAGACCCTGGAACTCTTGGGGGAGCGCGTGCTCTACTTTGACACCGACTCAGTCATCTTCACCCAGCGCCCAGGACAACCTGCCTAACGGGTCAAAACAAGGTACAGTGCTACAAAAAAATGATGCTAAGAAACAACAGTTTTGATATCTATTTCACTCTTTCGCATATTAACCGCCCACCCCCCATAAACCAGGAAAGGAAAAACGAAAGAATGGAACACCAACTCACAAAATACAGTTTACACCCACCGACCTAATAGGAACTATACAACATATACCTGGCCTGGCCCACTTTTCAACTGTTAAGAAGCAAGTCCATTTCACTGTTGATGAAATTGAAGCCGAATACAGACACAGACAAATAGGTCAAGAACTATTCAAGAATCCTGTGTTGCTGTCAAAAGAACTCTTGCTGAGGGGGTGTGGGAAGAGTGTTACGGCTGTCAAGTGAACCATCCAAGTCAAAAGCATCATGATGTGTGTCTTTTTATGACATTTGACCAACAAGTAGATTTCTTTCTGAACGAGGCTATAGACAGAGTTGGAGAAAGCTCAAGCCACTTCAGACTGGGACAACACATTAAAGAAACTCTATCCAGAACTGAACAGTCTACAACCACTGACGACTTGATTAACACACAGACTTATCTGTAATATTTGCCTAAATTATACATAAAGGTGATTGTGTAAAAACATAGCTACATATACTAAACACGATCTTTATTTATTCAATTATTTCTTTATTTATTCATTTATTCATTCATTCATATATATATGCTAAATCTTTTACTCCGTAATGTATTGAATTTTTCACTTATTAATCGTTTTGTTTATTTATTTATTCATTCATAATGCCTTTGATACTTTTTAGTAAGATATTTTGGATTTTATTTCTAACAGGAAGAGATGGATGCTGATGAAGCAGCAGAGTGGCTGGAAAAGCCATTCCCTTGTATCCCCGTGAGAGGATACATCCGATCACCGGAGCAAGTTCTGCAAGTCGCAGAAAAGAAAGTTATACGTGAAGTTGTTGATGGGCTTGTGGGTGTCACCCTTGGCCTCATGGCAGTCTTTTACGTTTTATGCTTGAGTATCCAGGAGGACTGAGGAATTTTTATGTTTATTTACAAAAATGTATCTTACAGACACAGGATGGATGGCAAGAAATTGCCACTATCTGTCCCTGAGCTGGTGGAGAGTTTAGATGACAAAAACTCTGTTCCTAGTCTTCAACTACAGCTGGAGTTCCAAGTTGAGGATGAAAAGCTTTCACTACGCTGAACTTCCCTCTTAACCTGTTGTTATGTAGGTGTTCGCCATTGACTTTAAAAGACCCCGACGGTCTGAGTATTTTACCCAAATAGATATATGAAGAAGCCATGGGGACTACCAAAAGGTTAAGTTGATTTCCAGTTTTACGGACCTGACTTGTTAAAAACTATTGTTGGTGTTACAGTGCGACTACACGAACCAAGGCCACCCAGACAATTTTTTTACAAATTAGCCAATCATGAGTCGAGTTGAGAACAATGAAATTGCCACAATTTTTTTTGACCGGTAATATTT
>JAOEHT020256800.1:0-18730 GCA_025448195.2 Parazoanthus atlanticus
ATTTTTTCCCGCGTGGGGCCCAGTCCCCCGGAGCGCAGCGAAGAGCGAAGAAAAAACGGGGCCAGAACTGGACTATCGGTCGTGTCGGTTGTTATCTTGTCTTTTTCATTTGTTCATTTTCTTCCAATTCATTTTCATTTGTTCATTTTCTTCCAATTCGTGTATTTATATAAGACGATCTGACTCAAACTGAACACATCAACACACTCTATCGAAAGTATATACACAGTCAAACCTCACTCGATACTCCACTTATATTCTGTTGCTGTCAGGTCTTAGCGACATCTCAAGATAAAAAGCAAATGTAATTAAATCAAATGACATGATAAACGACTTCTAAGAAGAAGAAACTTCAGAAGAAAGCGGAAATGTTTTACACGAATCTTAATGGAGGCTCTTTTAATGAGGTTTTGCTGTCTCTATTAACTAATTGGACAATATTTCAAATATGCAAGTATGAATCACTGTAAGCAGTACAATCGAAGTATTATTTCCAATAAAAATAATGGTCTTGATTTGAGCTTTAATCAACTAGAACAAACAAAGGGCATGGTCAAAGGATGATGTTTCGCTTTGATCGATAATGATTGGTTTCTAACAACAACGTCTTAGAATGGATCGACGATACCAAATTTCCCAAATGTCAAAACTGTTTTAGCTCTCATTGAGTCAGATTTTAACTGGTTTAAGTTTGTTCTGATTTTAAACGCCAGCCAGACTCTAAGAACAACACCCCAAACCCAGTGTTTTAATCCGCTTCCTACAATACAGTTATCATCTCGGTGTTCATACGCAATAAAATAGAAAGCTTGTTTAAAATCTCCCGTACCGCGTACGTACACCAGCACGATTACGTTTTCTCTGACAAATGATATCTCTAAAAGTCAAGGCCTAGCTTGAAGCAAAAGTCTCTGATAGAAATCATGTCGGAGTGTTAAGTGGAAAAGCAAATATTGGCTGGTTATACCCAACTTGCCCCATACAGAGAACCGTCTGCACGTTTTGCAGGTCCTTGTAGAAAAGTTACACTTTCCAGAAGTCGGAAAGAAAAGTGATTCGTTAAAGAGCCAAGGAAGGTTTAATTAATATGTATGCAAATAAAAGCCATTCGCTAAGCTCCGTTTAACCGGACATAATTTTGGCACCGCATCAACTCTGATTAAAGAAATGGCCAATGTCATGACAAGTAATTTTCGCCGCTACAGCTAGCAGAGTGTAAAATGGGGGTTTGACAAACAGTAATCGCCTCCCCGCTTTTTACACAACACCTCACTCCGTTTATCCGCGGCTTGCAAATTAATATTGTTCGCTTCACCACGCGAGCCTAAAACTTTGAAGTGAAAGAGAAACTACATACATGTATCCACCTGGATTTACTGTATACAAATTCAAAATCAGATAAGGAGATATTTGGAGCAGTTTTCACTTTTGGCGAAACGCCTTTGCTCTTCAGACTGAGAGATTTCAAACTCGTTGCAATTTACAAAAGAAAGAAACATCGCTTCCTTTTTTCTTCCCCTCTTCGCATTTCTAATTTTCAGAGATGCAAACCAAAAAGTAAGACACTGTATTCTATAATGAGTAAATAACTTTTCCTGTTAGCAGCAGGTCGACTAAACCTTGAATATTGCTTAACTTAACCAGCTTTTTGTCCTACCATCCGGTTATCTTGAAACCCATCGCCAACGGAATGCCCAATACACGGTACCTCAAGTAGCTGTTTTGAAGACTAGATCTCTCACCGCAGATAAACATCTCGGAAAAAGACATTCCCAAAAAATTCTACTTGAACTACATTTTATGTGTAGCGTCTTCTCATATCTTCATAGAGGTTGGATAACTACACTACTGCATAATTTCTTTTTCAACTGACTAGATTGAAAGTAAAGCCAATATTTCAACTGAAGTGTTGAACATGAAATTTCATCATATGACCCGCAGATGGCCGGCTCTTTCAATCCTAATTGCTCACTACTTATTCGTCGGTGTTTGTTTTTCACGATGTAACAATAATCTCTATTTTGAACAACCCGATAAGTGTTTCTGTATTTGAAATTCAACCTTTGTGCTTGTAAAGATATGATACTTTTATTACTTAATGATGCATTGGTAGGTCTGCAGTTTTGAATGAACTATCGAAGAACTGCTTTATATTTCGCAGAAAGTTTGTGAAAGTTTTTAAAAACATTTCATTAGCTCATGTTTTGTTGAATCATTAATTATTAAGACTATGGTCTATGTTAGTTTTGAGAGAATTACTGCATAGTTTCTTTCCTCCGTTGAGCCTCGGGGCCTTGAAAATGAAAACGTGCAAAAATTTTGCTTGTTTCACGGTTAGTGACTGCTGAACAAAGCTTGCCAATCCAAGACTCTCGCTCTGTGTTGTCAATCGATTGAAGGAAAACTGACTTACTAGTGGCTGACTATCGTCAACAATCGCGATATTCGCACCAAAACATCGTGTCACGAAACTTTAAATGAGTTTTTTACTTTGTTACAGGAAAGTTGCAAACATTTTACACTTTGTTCCTCGTCCCTCGAGTAAAGGAAATGGACATTTTTCTCTTCAATCGTATTAAAAGACTCAGTCACGAAAACTTTATCTGAGTTTAAAAGAGGGAGTGAGAAATCGAAGACATACCTTCTCAAAGGGGTAACATGATATTTGCTCTAAATGTCTTTCCTCGATCCCAACTCCAAAAAGGCGCTATCAATTCTCTGCCCAGATATTGAACATTTCTCGTGGCAAGATATGTAAATGAAGAAAACGCTTTTCATCTGATCGGGGTCATGAATAAAGATTTTTCCTGCGGCTATGGTGACCTACGAAGTCTCAGTTAATTTATGGAGGTTTCACTCATCAATCATTCTTTGTATTAAATAGCCAGATTTGCATATGGAGTGCAAAGTTTGTGACACACTTCAATGCTTTGTTGACCTTGGGATTCAAGGGACGCACTTTTGCACAAACACACGAGATCTTAATCCTGAAGAAAAACCGTTCGCTCAGCGTAAAAATACAGCGTGAAATTGTCTGCGAGTAATTCCTAATTGTTAAAGCTAACAGTCGCGTTTTGTTATCCAATAGATTCCTTGCTGCTTAAGCTCCAAGACTTAATGAAACCAACACAGAAGTAATTATGAAATAGTTGTTTTAGACTCGTTTGAAAATGCGTTATGTTTTATGATGATGAATTACCATCACAATAAGTAAGTAACTTTGAAAACGTGCCGCCTTCTCTTAGGCAAGTATCGCTTCCTTTGAAATCACTTTCTTTTGAATTAGAAAGGAAGTGCTGGGTTTATAACTAATGGCTTGTTCTTTTATGAGAGTACAGAGTACAATCAGGCAAGTTTAAACAAGACGTGAGGCGACGATGAGCGAAATAAATCAGTATAAAAGCCCGTTTTCAGTCAGTTTGAGTGAATTTAAAAACCTTTGTGTTTCCGTTGTCGCTGGGTCATCCAAGACAACTTTACACAATAAAATGTTTTTTGAACAAACTCTGCGAAAGAATAATTATTTTTTCAGTGTCAAATACTTTTTTATAAACACTTTAACCAAAGTCAAATTGAATTAAGCTGTCACGCCCTGTTTAAGTAAGAACATGTTAATTTCATAGCTGTATATACCGGTGGTCAGGTATTCAACTGTCTCTGTATACAGTGTATAGACCTGTATAGAGATGGACGTAGATTCAACAACCGATCAATTTCTAGAAACTTCGAGAATAGGCTTCAGCTCTTTCTTTGCTCCAACAATTCAGTCCCACCCCCAAAACTAAATATACTCAGTATTTTTGAAAGGCATCGGACTTCTTTTGCCTGCAACCAGATCGAATGAAATATGAATACTGTGGTATAAAATTCGATGTTTCAAGGTATAAAATTTGAGGAGAAGGGGGAGGGGGGATACTACGAGAAACGAACTAACTTGAAGCAAATTAAAATATAAATTTTAATGGGTAAACTATTTAAAAGTAACACTGGTAAGTAAAATATTTTTTTCTTTCGTATTCTATTTTACTGAGCTACATAAACATTTACATGCACAAAATTTTCCAAACGCGCGCAAAACATTGTGCACTGTAGAATATCTTCTGGCACGTGTTCCTTTTTAATATAATGAAGGACAAAATTAAATCCGATGAATATGAACAAATCTTTCCGGAAAGAACAGATAAACCTGACACGGCCCTTTTATCCTAACTGCGTTGAATACGTTTGAATCTGCAAGCCTCTTAAGTCTTGTAGTCAGTTGCAAACATACAGTAGTTCAGTGTGGTCCATTTGAATAATTTATGTAGCAGTGACTGTTGGGACCGATCTTTTGCAATCACAGACTTGACTGATAGTATTAGTCAAGAAGGAGTAATTTAGAAAGGTTCTGTGTCTACTTCAGGGAGGTTTAACAGCAATCTCCTGACCTTCTGCCTGATAAAATCTGCCTAGCTCTCATATCAACCTTCCTATCACGCACGAGGCAAAGCCGACGATTTCATGAAATGAAAGTTTTGCTAAATGTAACTAGAGATTGATGCCTTTTTAAATGAGTTAAGATATTACGGTAGTAAAAAATGAAAATCATAAAACCCTACAACGCTGGTGAATTTAGCAATGATTTTTTTAGATTTGAGGGTATTTTCAGTCACCCGAGCCGTGATACTTGAGAGAACTGTTCAGAACAATTTTGTGACTGAAGAAAAACAAACTTACCTTCAAAATTTGCCTCTTAAGAAGTACGTAATGTTGTGATATCAGCGTATTTTATCGTTACAAAACGCCATATGTACTTAATGAATGTTCCCGTTTGTCGCAGCACTAAATCATGGCCCACAAACTTTGTTTCATCTATAAAGCAACATTGCGGATAACGAAGCGTTTCCAGGCTGAAAGATATTTTAAAAGTAAATATAGACATCTACCTCATGGCCTTGAATTCAGCAGACAATCTTCCAGTTATTTATCACTCTCTATCACCGGATACACCTTGCGCTTGTGGTTCCACAGCTATTCACTTACAAAACTGTTAATATCCTACTGCAAGAACTTGCATAGAAGAAAAAGCACCCGAAGCACTTCCCAAGATGGCCAAGATGCGTTCCTGCAATACCAAAATGGTTCAATAAGCACCGAGAGACAAAGAGGAATGGTGTTTGTATGGTGTCGGGATTGAGAGCAATCACTCAGAGCGGTCAAGCGGTTTTTTGTCAATGGCTAATGTCTCGGCCCCCGCGAGTGTTTTGTTCTTCGGAATGTTTTGAGTTCTGTGGTAGGTCGTTTCCGGCCAGCTTTTCCTTGCAACTTCCGTTAGAGACTTGCAAGCGTTCCCAACTCAACGCATCTTGCTTTTTTTTTTAGTTTTATGGTCTGCTGATGAGAAATCAATAAGGACAAATTGATTTAAGGTCGGGCCGCAGACTGAAAAGTGCGCGAAGCCTAAAAAATTAGCCACGCTTTGGTCATTTATTTTGCATTCAATCAACGCCGATTTCCCTAATCTGCTAATCACATCATCAAAATGTCAACACCAGGTGTAATTAGATATGGCGACACCATATTTATATGAGGACGTTTCAAGATGGACGTATCGGCATTTAGGTCAAAGACAAAGGAGTCAGAAAGTTGCGAAAATTTTGCCGCGCGCTGATTTCATCAAGTTGTACGCGATTTCACATTTATTGAAGACAAACTGTCGTTAGTTTTCCTGGCATGAATCCACTAGAAATAGTGTCAAAAGGACTATATTGAACCAAACATCTTCACTGAGTTTGCTCTGACAAATCAGTTACAAAAGGCTAACGCTCAAGATGCATGAAAGCCAAGATGTAAGCATTCAGTAACCTTCTGGTCCCGGGGAGCTTTTCAAAAAAAAAAAAAAAATCCATATCAACTTTTGTTAATCAAGCCGCACAAAAATCTTTATGTTGTTATCTAGCACCGTACAGACACTGTTATTACTACATATTCAGATACAGTTTATATATCAGTTTAACGCGGCAAATTAATGTACCTGTGAAGGCAGAAACTTAATTTATAATTTGGTTATTTACTATGACTAATAAGAGTAGTTTTTTTTATCATGAAGTGTTTCACAGCATGCGTCACTTATATTTTGGATTCTGTAGACAATACAAAATGAGTGATAAAAGCGTGGAAACTCTAAAAAAGGACAACACGTATAATCGTATATTTACTGATTTGTCAGTTTTTAATAAAACACTTTAGAAATATTAGCATCTTACCACACTCGTGTGTGCACGATGATTTTAATATTTCTTTTTAACAATACTAATTTTTAATATTTCTTTTTAACAATACTAATTTCTTTGAAACTTTTACCACCCTCATAATATGGATCGTTCTCTTTAATAGCACGTATCTTTCTCCTGTCTGAATTTGACGTTAGCCAAACTTTCAGTTGTTTTGAAAATATTCCCCAAATAGCAATGAAATAGAACTGCTGGCAGAACGTGGAAGAGATCGACATGTTTTGGCTACTAAATTCATTACCATACATTTATAGTTATAAAATTAATGAACAAAAAATTGTGTTCTAGACAAAAATTTTAATTTTTTTACAACTTTTAACAGCAGATTTGTACCAATCAAAATATACTTACAGAGGCATGACACGCGACGATGCGTGGGCCATATCTAACTAAAGCATGCAAAGAGTGATAGAATTATAAATATTGGCTCGAAAGAACAAAGAAAATCTTGGTAACAAAAATTGATACCGGTCCTGGTTTCAGTTTTGGCCCGGCAGATTTAATTGTTAACTATTTTAATTATCAACTGATTTAGCTATCAACTGATTCATAGTTGTCAACGGTTTAGGTGCCAATTGATTGAGCTATCATCTGATTTAGTTATCAACTGATTTATAGTTATCATCTAATTTACAGTTATCAACTGATTGATTGGTCGGCTATTGATTTATCAACTGATTGATTTATCAGCTGGTTGAATTATCAATTGATTTAGTCATCCACTCATTTAGTTATCGCTTGATTTAGTTATCGACCGATTTATATATGTTTAGTTATTGACTGATTGAGTTATCAACTGATTGAGTTATTGATTTTTTGAGTTATCATTTGGTTGAGTAATCGAGAAAGATTCCTGTGACGCTGATACGTCATAGCTTTTCTATTGTAAATTCCTGCAGAATAACTCGTGTGCACATTGGTTTACAACAAACAATGCCTTGATCGATGCAATTCAAAAATTGAATAGACCCGTTCTACTCAATTTTCTTTCGTTCCTTTTTTTGTCCACTGTGTGATTTGAACCTACGTTACTCGACACCCTAACTATCTGTGTACACTAGCTTAACTAACCACTAGACTAACAAGTCAATTGCATCACGGTTGACACAACTTATAAATGTTATTTGTACGAATTCATTTAAAATAATCAAGTCAGTTAATTATGGGTATTAATTTGGTGGACAGTTTCTATAATTAACAGAACTTCAAGGTGCAAAATTCACTAAGATATGCGCTTGTTTATTCAAAAGAAAATAAAAGCTAAATAAACTCGTACGAACAACATCTATAATTTGTGTTTATAGCTTTGGTGTAATCGACTTGTTAGTCTAGTGGTTAGGTTAGTGTACACAGATAGTTAGGGCGTCGAGTAGCGTAAGTTCAAATCACGCAGTGAACAAAAAAGGAATGAAAGAAATGGCGTAGAACAGGCCTGTTCAATTTTGAATTGTATCGATCAAGCATTGATTGTTGTGAGCCAATGAGCACACGAGCTTTTCTAATTTCCAATAGGAAAGCTATGACGTATCAGCGTCACAGGAATCTTTCTCGAGTAATCACTTGATTTAGCCATCAACCAATTTAGTTACCAACTGACTTAGTTATCAATTGATTTGGTTATTAACGGTTTAGTTATCATCTGACTGATTTATCAAATTGATTAAGTTATCAGTCAACAGAATTAGTTATCAACTGGTTTATGTTAATCGACTGATTTAGTTATCAACTCGTTTAATTACCAGGTATCAACTGATTTAGTCAATAACTGATTTTGTCAAAAACTGATTTTGTCAAAAACTGATTTAGTTATCAACTGATTTAACAATCAACTGATAGAGTTATCAACTGATTTAGTTTTGAGCTGATTTAGTTATCAATTAATTTAGATATTTCATCTCTTCCTTTTTGGTAATTGAGTCCTAATACGAGGCCCAACACAGCTGCACGGCATCAGTCTGTGAAGTAAAACCATGCTTGTCGTCTTTAGTTCTTTTGTCATTCATAGCTAAACTAGTTTTGTTTCTCACTGTACACTTAGAAATTAGGCCATTTGTTTTTAGAAACAAAGCCGAACACGTGAACATGGTGTAAACCACGCCTATTGGTCCTTGAGCTTGTATAGTAACTAATTGTAATTGGCTCTCTCTGCTGTTGCCGGATTAATTCCTTCATTGATTCCATGCAGTTGTCATGTTTCCTTCGCGTCCTGGAGAGCCTCTTGGCAGGCTAAGATTTCCTTTATTTTTTCACGTAAGACTTTTGCATTCAAAAGCGTAAATTGAAAAATTAAAATTGAATTGAAAAATATAATGTGCATACACAATTGTACGGTGAGTACTCCACAGACATTTTCAGAATGCCCAGTCGGAAAAGATAGACATTCAAAATGATTCTTTAAACACTAAACAAGGCTTTTTGATCGAAACGAGATCTAGAAGCGATATCATGCATTAACCTCCACCCTTGTGCTTGATAAAGGTACATTTAATTTAAACAGATCTAAATTTTTCCAATATTCACTAATAATTCAGTGTTGGGCTAACGATTATGTGTTATGAAGCTTGAACCAATCAATATAGTTTCGTTATATGCTGCGCATGCGGAGTTTTCATTTAACAAACACAATCACTAAGAATCTTTATTACAATAATGGAGAAAACTATTTCATAGCAGATACAACATTGTGCGTACTAGATCTAAAATAACAAAGTCAACAATGCTATTGAGTTATACCTCTCTATCTCGAAAGAGAAAACTGGGAAAAAAGTTTCATTTCTCGCCAAATATGATCGAGAAGAAAACTTACAAACACTATGAAGAAATGAATTCCAGGCAACGCCAAAAATAGTTACCTGTTCAAGGTTGCCGGTGTTCCGGAGTATTAATGTATACATGTAAACATTAATGAAGAAGCCAAAGATTATGTCCATCAATATGCTATCCTCCAACTTTGTGGTTTGGCGGTATCCTTCAAACATAGGTTTGCTCTTTCATGTTTTTTGTCCTAAATATTTTTAAAACTCACGCAATTCAAGATCTATTAAACTATTTCACCAACTATAACCTTATAAACTACATTCTTGCAAAGATCGTTTCATAACTGAATTAACTTTAAAACTTGTTTATCACTCTTAATCACTCTTAAAGAGTGATAAGAAACGCTGTCGTGATTTTCCTAATCCGTACAATCTATTTAACTTCAAACAAATTCCCCCACCCTGCACAGCTGCCGATGCGCCATGCTACTTAATTATGACATCGTTTCTCACGCACCTGATAAGTTCAATTGGCTCCGAAAAATGCTTCCACGTACACCGCCAACTAAAATGTATCAAAGCACGCTTGTTGAAAGGTTTCTATCTTGAACACCAAATTAATACATGGAAAACACGGTACTGATACTGGGCAAGTAAGCGGCTCGTGTTTTCAAGGAAGCAAAAATACTGATACTGCAATTGCGCAATTGGGAGGATTTCCTAATGCTTAAAGTTCCGACTTTGTAAAGCAAGATTTATTACTCTATCATGCCATGAGAGTCAGATATGTTAAATTATGGATGGCAATCTCGATCCACACCGGTTGAGATGGCTGCCAAACAACCAAGAAGGCGCAACTATGACATCACGTGACGTCATAACTGGCGTAACTTGACGTATCTAATTACCATAAGATTAGATTAGTATTGATTAGATTTTTTAAAGATAGCTACAATAAGTTTGGAGTGAGTATAGGCCACAACATCACTTCATTTCTCCTCGGAAAAATGAGGCCTCTTAGGCCTGTGCGATAGTGAGATCGCATATGAAATAACTTTTAAAATAGGAAATATGTAAATAACAATATTATTTTAAATTATTATCCTTCTGTTTGACAGAAGAATAAGATATACTATTGTTATTGAAATTTGAAATTCCAAAAACGGATAACAGGTGTCACTCAAAACATCTGATTGTTCATTAAAAAGACAGGTCTTTATATACAACAAGCACAATCATCAGTCGCCCTAATCATCTTTTCAAAACGCGCCAGAGGAGTTGTAGGTCTTATGAGTTTTCCGCAATGAGTTCTATATCTTAATGTCACAATACTGAAAACTGGCAGTTTTTGCTCCCCTGCTCCCACTCCTTAGGAATCCAAAATGTCCCAGCCCGAGTCGCCAGAACTATTATTTAATATAAGCTTACAAGGTCTGAAAAACACGACATACAAAATAGATATCTAATAAAAAGGTGTAAGCTTTTTTGTTGTAATAAGAACGTTTCTAGGGACTCAGGCAGGATGTTCTTTTGAATTGTTTTCGGGATTTCAGCCTCAAATGCGGTTCTTAAAATAGGGCCGTTTATAAGAGAGAAAACAAGACGCGACTAAGCTAAGACGCGACTTACGTTAGAAGCGAACTGACCCATTTATACGAGCAGTTTTACGTCCAAGGTAAGACGCTTCTTATATAAGAACAGCTCCGGCAAAACTCTAGTCCAGCATAAGTCGCGACTAAGCTAAGACGCGAACATGCATTTTTGTACAATTTATACGAGCACTTCGCGTTCAACGTAAGTCGCGTCTTATTTTCTTGTATGAATGGCCCTAATGTTTCCCAGTTTCTATTCTATTTAAAAGTCCTAAATCTTTGCGCGTTTGGAGATTACATTAGACTTGTAGTTTAGGTCGGCCAAGCCGAAGTGAGATATCATTTTCAGTATGCTATCGACATTTTGTTTACTACCGACATAATATTGATTAGTTACGGCTAATGATTTATAGAAAAGGTTCTTCTATAAAGACAAAAACTAATCTACTATCTGGTAGAAGCTGTAGCCAAAAGCTGTCATAGATGGTCTAGACTGTAAAATCCAGTTTAGATTTAAATAAGTACGTCTGTATCCTAGGTCAGTACAACGTAACATAAGTTTCTGTTTTTATCGTCTGGCATCCTTATTTTATATTTGATAACATCTTTGTTTCGTTTTTTATTTGTGCTTTTGTATTTGGTTCACCCTCCTTTTCACTAAAAATAGATTGATTTACTATTCGGTACCTTAGTGGATTGGTGGTGTCAGTTGTTTGCCTGATAATTAAACAAGGAAGCTGCACCCAGAGGAAAAGCATGCATGCCTTCGCAAAACATTGAAGCCTCCTTAAAACTAAACACGCATATGCATATTCACCGATTTCGCAATAGTTTGTAGGTTTGTGAGGTGCAGTGAGTGATGCAACGAGTGGTGAATATTAGTTAACAATTTATCAACGTGAAATTCGGTGATTAATCAGGTCCGGACAAGAATTTTTCAATCTGGTAAAGAATGTGAGATATTCCCTTGAAGTGTTGGTGTTTTTTGAACATTTTTGCGTCCGTAACAGACATGCGCATAATTCTAACCGCAGTTTGTCTTGGTTTGTTGGCAGCCGGTTTGTAACGTTTGGCCGTCAAGTTTTTAATACATTCTACAACTGATGTTTTTTCAAAGCTTCATTAACCTGTCATGCAGCGGAGACAAAACCTAAGTTAATGCAACAGTGCTGTGGAATGTCCAATTTTCTTGCCAAGAAATTGTAACGTCTCTTGCGGCGGTTGAAAAAATCAATGACCGTAGACTTCGAAACTGAGAGCATAACATATATTTGTGAAATGCAAGGATTCTGTATCAGCTCTAGACTTTATTCTAAACTGTTCTTGAGGATTGTTGATTGCTGCCTTCAAAGTTCTCTTACTTTCTGCCTAAGCCTTAGGCTTAGTAGAAGTATCGGGTGAGATTTCTTGCTGATACGGACCCTTGCAGCCTGACTTTTAATTAACTTTTTCTGAATTTGCAACTGCAACTGCACTGAAAGTCGGCGACTCTTAACGATCAACAAAACAACTGGCCTGCATTATATCTAAAACTCGTGAACAACGATTATCACTAAAGGACTTTATAAATTTTTTTACTGACTTATAGAATTATGTATGTAATTGAAAATAGTTTTTAACCTATATTTATTGAGTAGTTTAGTCAGGACGAGATATTCATGTCAGTGAGTGGCAATGAGTGGAGTTTTTTTGGCTAAATTTTGGTTCAAGTACTCGTCAGCGGAGAATGAGTTTAAATTGGAGTATAAAGTTACATGTATCAGATAGATTTGGAGGAATAAATAAATAAAAGTCCATTTTTGTAAATTGTATCAATGATGGTCCGTATATTTTTTGTTTTTTTATCTAGCGAACATTCGCGAGCAGCTGGGGAGCGGAAAACTAAAACTAAATAAACATTTAAAATTTCCTGATCAAAACATTAAAATGATGGTGATCTCAAAGCACGCATGGAATTTGAGTAGAATTTTTTTCGGTATTGACAAAATTTCACTTTTGTTATAGATAAACTCAATCACTGTTGCCATGCGTGACATTTCAATTCAAAAGCAAGCATTTTCTCAAAAAGATCTGCGGTAACGGAAGAAGTTATTTGCCACTTTTTCCGAGCTCAAAGCCCGGCATGTACAAACACACGCAAGATTTAAAGCTTTGGTTGCGGAATTTCCTTCTTTCTCGGCGACTAATAAACCTCCAAAGGTTTATCACTTTTATAAGAGGTTATCATCCTTGAGTCAGATGGTATTTGCTACTAATGACCAATTTGTAAACAATTATATCGGCTTTCAAAGGTCTGTACAAACATCTGTGCTTATTTCAACTGATGACTGACATCCATACAAATGGTATTTTCGGCTGATTTTCCGGCCAACCTTTTACAATCCGCCCACACCTGTTTCGCTCACATGTATTTAAGGACGCATCATCTCTTGAGGTTTTTCATGTGTGGAAAGTTTGAGTTGGCATCTGTGTTCGCTTTGAAATGGATCTGCTATTTAGTCGGTTTGAAGAGGATGTTCTTTTACGAGTCCTATGTATAGTATGTGAAAAAAGAAACAGACCCCTCCAGGGCTTAATTTGTGGAATGTTTCTACAACTGTGAAACTGCGACGCAACGACGCAAACGCATGCATGCACAGGCGTGTACCTCTATGAAAACATTCTTTTACGCACATCGCGTTAGCGACAGTTCAATACCGACAAAATATAACTACATTCTCGTGGAGTGATCGCTGGATGAGGGAATCCCTGCGCTGCGCTTGTGACTTCGTTTATTAATTGGAAAGACATTTTCGTTACCTGTCAGATACAATTACAAGAAATAGGAAGGCCCGCGCACGGGAGGAAACGGTTGCGCAAAATGTCTCGTGAGGCAGAGAGCTCAGCTATTTCCTGTGGTGTGCAGTGAATTTTTTGTGAGAATTTCACCTCGCGAGATCGTAAGGAGAATATATATGTCGTGTTTGATAGTTTTTGCCTCGCAAGACAAATTTTTAACCGTGTGCGCACGTTGTGAGAATCTAATTGAGCTAGATCAGTTAATCAATAAATGGCACACATTTCGACTTGGAATTTGCGATTACGTTCGGTTGTGTAGTATTGAGCGAAATTAAGTTAGACGAAAAACGTTTGCAGCTATGACCAGATAACAGTTGCTTTTTAAGATGAGAATTTCCTGATTTTAAAAATAAGAATAAAAAGCTAAGAACAAGCCACGATAGGTATTTTCTCACGGCCTCGCGAGTCGAAATTCTCATGAAACTCTGGCTGCACACGAGAAGAAACAGCTGGGCTAAGGTAGTTTGATTTGCTCAACACTTTCCTCTCTTGTGTGGCAGGCAGGCTTAAAAAACACTTCGTCACGTGAAGTAGCTGTCCCAATTTGCAAACCATGCATGGACCATCTAGCTGGGTATAGCATTAATTGTGTACATACTTACTGTTATTGGACTCAAAGCCGCTGCTTGTTTAGTACTGACCCGGCCAGTTTCGTGTTGTTCCGTTTATGACAGAAGAGCGCCCGGTTTACTGACTGTAAATTCCCTCGGGCGACATTTGTATAAATAGGGTCTGGACGAAATCACTCGATCCTCTACAGTAACTAATGTTTACTTCATTGTTATGGCATTTCAAAAATTGCGGTTTCTAGCCTGCAATGCCGACTCCAGGTCCCAATCACGGATCGTTTGGGCTCGGTCGAAGTCTAAAACCGCCTATGCATAGTCTAGCGGTTTTTTAATATAAATAAATTTCAAAATAATAAATAATAATAATATAATAATAACAACAGCTTTATTTAACGAGGGTAAAACACTTTACAGTCGTTGACTGATAAACTGGTGGCCCTCCTAAATCTTTTTAAAGCGATTACAAAATAGTGAATGAAACCAAGAAAAGTTTCACACTGGGATTTTGACTACTGACGTCACATGCACGAACTGTGATGTCGAATCCTTTTTAAACACGAAAGGCCAGCAAGTCTGTAGTCTGTACGAAAAGGCGTGTCCATACGGAAACAAAAAAAATTAGAACTCAATTAAATGTTGCTATATATTTAGTTCATGGACACGTCGGGTTCGCCAATTTACAAATTTGCAAGTCTTTTTTTGCCATCTGACGTACTTTGCGGTTTCGCTTGTTTAACTTGGTTTCCGACTTGTCTTTTTTTTAATTCTCATGTCTTATTTCTGATGCGGTGAAAATGCGGAGTGTGTATGGGAATATACCTTTTAGCTTTTTTCACTATCTGTTAAGGATTGCTGTGTCAGTATTGGCGCACGAACTTTTGATCCTATCCATGCAACAATGGCCCCCGTTCTAAAATGAGAAGTTACAACCTTGCTACAGCCAACCTGTTATCAATTATTTCAACCGTTACGACCGCGCCTCTTCTGTGCAAGCATCTGACCTTAATTGATAAACAAAAATTAAAAATGAGAAGTATTTGCGGTTGATTTCACAGGCCGTTAATGTCGTTTAATCATTCTATATATACAACAATTTCTTTACATGTGCCATAAGGTCTAAAACACGACAACGTATGATGCGAAACCGAAGTTGTAGAAAACTATGAACTGAGGACTGACACGCAGGACTGTCTTGCACGCCACGTTTTGAATACAAAACTGAAACTCAACGACATTTATGAATATGATCAGATTTAGCAAGTGGCCAGTGTCCAGTCAACGATGCATCATTTTAGTTAGTTTAAAACGTTTTCTAAATTTGTTCAACAGATTCACGAATATATAGAACTACATTCGGCAGCATTGGTTTTAACTTTTCTCACGAACTGAAGTTGGAGGACGTTTATCTTAATTTGAAGGCCTTTTTTGACTTTGCGAGTAACTTAAATTTAATTTAACCATTTTCACTGCCAATGCACTGATATCGATACAATATAATAAAATAGCAATTACATCACAGTGCAGTGGGGAACGACAAGAAGGAAACTTGCGAAACATACGTGCTAGTCTACCCAAATAAGAATCTCACTGAAGCACTGAGTAACCGAGCTAGCGCTCCTGAATTTGAAGAATACCATCCACAAATCATGTATTTTAATGGCTACAGCTACTTTTTAGTATCTGCTAGTCGGACAATTATATTTCCTTCTGTTTCCGGAAGAACCGAACTCCCCCAGGCAATATTTTTTATGAATATCAAAGTAGAAATAATGTACAAGGAATTACGTCAGCAGTTCCATATAGTAGAAAGTTAATAACAATTTTGTAGCTTAAAATATGCCATCACAATTGGAAACTAATGCGGCAACTTTCTAGTTCGGACTGCATGGTCGAATATTCAAATATAATCGGCTGGTAATATAAAATTCCGTGCTGTTCCATTCAACGTTGGGTTCGAATTCATATCATAAAGATATTGGGTCTTCGAGCTAACAATTTCATGTGAAGTCCTTTTGATTGAGTCATGAAGTATTTTTACTAAAATCGCTCCCTTCTTTGATTTTGTATTTTATCAACAGGAAACAGGCTGTACAGCGCATGCAAAAATGAATCAGAACTGAACCAACTCACTCCTCTTCAATTTTAGAACTGATGAAATATTAGACACTTGATGGATTGATAACACACGTTTCCTACATTGTACAAGGATATATTTAAATAGCAAACTGAAAAAATTCACCTTGCATCGGTCTCACGGCATCTGAACACACCACTTTGGCAGTTTCGTATTCTTACACAACTGTCTGTATTCGTATGGTATCCTTCTGAGCATGCGCCTTACTGACAATTCTCAATCTTGATACCAGGACTCCTAGTCGGATAACCGGTCAAATAAATGAAACTTTGAAATTTTCACATCGAGTCCGTCTCAACTGCCGGCTGAAAATGGGCCTGAGTGAATGTATCGATAACCTCGATTTTTAGTTAAATGTTTTTGATACCATGCATTTGCCACTCAAATTTGTTCAAAGCAGCCAGGTTCAGTAAGAGCTGTGCGTGTTGCGTGTTAATATATTTAAGCACTACCTTTGTTGTTTTTGGCGTAGCAAAAATTTTGGGAATGTTTTTTGAGCAACTCAACTCCAAAGTGGCATTAAGAATTTGAATGTGAGTATATAGGATACAAATACTGTTGTCAGTAAAAAGCTGACGTCAGTAGTAATGTCTATTTTAAGATGTTCTAATCTGATGATGATGAAAAACTTTATATACTTTTTTGAGAAGACACGATCACACCTGAAAGGGTGATCGAACGGTGGCTCACCATAAAATTACAGAAATTACTGTTTACAGAAGTTACAGTCGTATGTAAAAGAACAGGAGTACTATAATATTTTTATGACTTTACACTTAAATTGCAATTTGTAATAAAAAGAGAAATCATTTGTCCTGTTTACATAATTGGAAACTGTGGAATTGATTGTCTGTCAATTGCAGAGATTCTAAGCTGATGGACTGTTTCAACTAATTTCAATATTGCTAATAACAGTCTCTTCTGAGCTCACAGAACTTGCTCAGTTGCCACAGTTCGAAATGGAAAGTTTTACTGACCTGAAATCCACAACGTGCATGGGTGAACAGGATTGTTACTCTGCAGTGAAATGGAACTGGGCCGAGGAACTCTAACTCTTTACACATGCACAGCTTCAGTAAACTCGGTTACAACTGGCATTTGAGCGGTTTTTGCGTCTAATTTGTTGCCTTGATTGCTTGTTTTCGTGCCCTTTGAGCGAAACGAACAAGAAAAACAAACTTATTTAAAGTCAGTATCCGCATTAAAACCAACAGAGAAGCTCTTCCTTTGATCGGTTTATCCACTTGATACTTGTCTGAAAACCGAAATGACATTGGCCTTTTGCCTATGACTTGGGAATTCAAATTATAAACCCACGTTCGTAATATCGCGCCGTTAAGGGCACACATTCACGGACAATTGATTCACTGTCGAGTAAAGAATTACATAAATTGCTTATTAAGATTCTTCAAAATGAATATACATATATAATGACACACCCACAATATTAGACAAAATTAAAACACGCCCAAATCAACGCCTCCACCTTTAGTTGATATATAAACACATAGAAAATACTCGAATTACCTTTCAGCTTCTACCGTTCTAACCAAAAATATATTCGTTATCTATTCGCGCCTCTCTTCTTTATCTAACTTGTTTTCTTCTTCCTCTCTATTATTCACCAACCCGGCTCGATGAACTTTACTACTACCGGGTTGGTGAAACTTGGTGCAAACTAATCTACTAAGTAACAGTATTGTTGTTGTTGTTGTTGTTGTTGTTGTTATTATTATTAGTGATTATTATTATTATTATTATTATTATTATTAAGAAAAGAATTATACAGTTATTTTTTTAAAAAGGTAACCACTGAAAACCGCAAAACCCAGATCACAAAGTATGGTGGGAGTTTCATTTCCGCCATTTTGACCCAGTTTATCGAAATCACTTAATTTCTTGCTTTGCTCGCTTCATTTGCTTCGTGTATCCATCATATCCGTGGATGATACAAAACGTAAAACATATTCAAGGTTTCCATAATCTCTTTCGTGCTTAGTATTACCCATCACAGATATAAAAGTTTTTTTATACAACTGTTTACTGATATAAAGCCATATCGTGATAATCATTCTGCCAAACTGTGCTAAGTGACTGATGTTGGTTGCCCGCTTAACCGCAACCGCAGTTTAGCAAAGGTCATGCAGGTAACTAAAAATAATAAAAGATAAAAAGTTTATCAGTTTTAGCAACAGCTTGACCGATATATTTTTACTTTCTGTGTGTTTAAATATCAAACCTGTCCAGATTTATAGTTATACACCTTTTTAAATTTAGAACCAGTAAAATTTTGCTCAGGCTCAATGTTTTTATTTTCTTGACAATTTCAGGCTCAAAATGTTTTTATTTTGTTCTTATTGGCTGTGTTTTTTTTCTTGTTCTTATATTAAACTCACACAAATTTTTTCCAACCTCAGTTTGTTCTTAATTTGTTCTTATTTTTCAGGTGATTTGAGCCTCAATGTTCTTATTAAGTTTGTTCTTAATAAAAAAAAGTGTATGCTGACGAGCCGCGATCCTCAAACAGTTTTTTCGTTGTCGTAAACGACATGATTACACTACGTATATA
>JAOEHT020256801.1:0-10621 GCA_025448195.2 Parazoanthus atlanticus
ACCATTTTTATTAAATTTATTTTTTTTCTTAACATTTTCATTTCAGCCTCAGATTGTTCTTAATTTGTTCTTATTTTGAGCCTCGCTGTTCTTGTTAAGTTTGTTCTTAATAAAAAAGTGTAATTATACGAACAAAATTTTGGCCGAGGATCAGTATTTTACTTTTTTTTAAAAATTCAGCCTTAAATCCGATTCCATTTTTAATACAATAATAACTGTTCTATAGTTAAAACAAAAAAACTTAATGGATCTATAAGTCAGAGCTTGAACTCGAGTTTGTTCTTAACTTCATCTTAAAATTCGGGCAAAAATCTGAACCTCGGTGAATAATAAAACTTGTTCTTATGAAAAAGCGAGTATTTTAAGGTGTAAAGTTGGATCAACAAAAGTTTATATCGTATGTTTTCGGCTGACGTTTAGCGTTAGCCCCTTGCCAGGGCAAAATGAATCTATTGTTATAATAATTACAGGGAAAAAAGCTCTAGTTTAATGTGCAAGTCAAATTCAGAAACGAACATCTCCACCTGCCCCGCGCCGGGCAAACCGCCAGGCATCTGACATTTTCAGTCAAAAACTGGTCAAAACCCAACCCTCTCTAACACAATATGACCAAGCCGATATATGTAAGATATTAGGTGACACAATGTTCAACGCTTTTGGATGAAGTTTAACTTGTCTTACTTAGCAAAGCTAGCTGTTTTTATTGAAACACACACTATAGAGTCGGGTGTTTCTAAAATTATTGCCAGTAAAGAATGGCTTCACTCGGAGCTAAAATATTAAAAACGATGAAAACGTTGTAGCAAGATAACTTGGAGTCAGTTTACGTACTGTATGCGAGTTTTACTTCTAGTGCTAGTTTCAAATGCCGCGTGGCAGTTTCTATCAACTTTTCCCGGCCATCTGAATTCGATGTTACTATGATATATTAGAGATAAATTCTGTATTTACATTTTTATAGACAAACGAATTTAACACAGATATTTTTTACATATTTTAAAACAGATATGTATACACTGTATTTATATATTTATAGATAGATGTCATTTCTTATAGGTGTCCCCGATTAGTGGGCCCATCGGGCCTGCTAGAAGATTAGACACGTTAACAGAGTTGTTGAATTGAATTGAATTGGTTGGGAAGGGGGATATTTTCAATATTTGCGTTTGGGTTTGACTGGCACATCAAGGTTACAGTACACTCTTACGAGTTCTATCTGAGCTCATCTTCTCGAAACAATCCTACGCAAGAGGTAGAGCATTACTAAAGGTCACAACTCGATCAACTTTTGGCCTGCTGTCATAAAATCCAACAAAAAAAAATAGATTACTAAGTCATGTCCAAAACCATGCCAAGAAATTTGGAATTTATTTTTAGTTTCTTTCTTACGGGCTTTGTTCTTCGTTTACGAGCTTTAAATCTCGTAATTTTCTTTAATGAACTCTAAAAATTGCTTGACGTGGAAACACGAATTCCACGACACGGTAACTGTGCTGAACTGAACAAGATGGCAGGCAACGACTCATAAAATGATATTTGATAGAATTGGGACTTTGTAAACGAAAACCAACTCTCTAAATTTCAATATAAATCACGGGTTTTTATTAGGTATTCTTAGCATTATTTAGAGAATTTTATAAACTTTCACTGGCCATTGATAGATGAGTTTACGGGTATCCGCCTAATGTTAACGGGATTACGGACTGACAGCAGACCGGTCAAGTTCACTGCGTTCAGATAGTTCAGATCCACCGACTTTGCCATTTCAACAAAAGCTTCTAAATGTAACTGTTTGTAAAAACATTGGTATTGAAAAAGGTTTAAAAAATCCGTATGGCGATCCTCTTCAGGTAAAATATACATTTGCGTCGTACTGACGTTGTACACGACAGCTACTCGGTTAAACTATTAACCGTAGTTTTGCATTTTCAAATCAAATAGTATTCTCAGTAAAAACACCGCCTATTTTCAAATCAAATATAACCCCACAGCTTCATATCAGTAGGACCCGAATTAATAGCAGCTACTGTAACTGTTAAAACTTTATCTTTACTATATATGGAAGGACCTGGAAGGGGAGAGATTAGTATTTTCTGTGAACATAAAAATACATATTTTCATCCTCGATACACACAGAAAGCGAAACAAACTGGTCTCGGGTCTTTCACATTTTTTTTCCCCGATGGCTGTCGTCCGATCTAAAATTTAAAAAATTTGCGAAAAAAATGTAACAACGTCAAATATGAGAGAAAAGATGTTTTCGCGTTGTACACGTGCCTTTACGTGTCGGCTCTCTCGATGAGCCTAAACTGATGGCCTGCAAAAGCGTTTTGTTCGTATTTCCAGTTCACGATTTTTTATTTGAAATTAGTAATTTTTTTTTAAAAAACAAGTAAAAAATTTTAAAATAATACATACACATGTAGGTTTTACTTTCGCCTACATAAACGGTGTTTGAGACCTACGGTCTGGACTTTGTTTTCGGCTCAGTTTTTGTTTACTGATCGACCTACACTATCGGGATAAACGGAAAAAAAGTGGGAAAGGTCTTATACCAAAGGAGAAACATGGTTTGAAAGCTTCTTTAATTTCTACACTTTCATCAATATGTGCACGCACTTTCTGTACGCTTCGCTCACATGTATACTTTGTCACTTCAAACTTTGTAGGTGATAATTATCTCTGAAAGACAGGTCAGATAGGAATGTTTTAAAAGAAACAGAATCGTTAACTTAGCTTTCTCTTATCCAGCATAGCTGCTATTTTTAAAGAATTTATCGGTTCTTGCAAGTTCTATACGCAACAGTTTTGTCAGTTCCATAAACGTTTTAATTAACTAGTTATTAATACCATTGTAAATTACCTATTTGAGGGACACGGGCACGGGTCAATCACGATTGTCATGGCAATGGCTATGATGATGAAGAAACAAGAATCTGTAGGGAATGAAGATCATGACAAAGGAAAACAACAACAACGATGAAAAAGCATCAATGATTGTATTGATTTGTTATGATGATGATGGTTGCATTGCTTCATACATAAATGGACAGGGGGATCAACTTGACTCCCCAACTCCCAACATTTTCCAAATTGTTACACGAAAAATTGGCTATTTGGCATGCAAGCAGCATTGGCATAGCTAATTATATCCATGATAACAATCAAGTTTTAATTAAGGACTGTTACTATAGCAACAGTCACTGCACAATGTGTCTGCCATCTTGGATTTTTTGAAAAATATGTTTTCAAAAAAACTGCAGCAAATTTTCTTGAAACTAATAGAAAACGTGTAATTATATACATGCTCAAATTGGAGCATATTGAAAAATAGAATGGAAAATAGGAAATTAAAAAGAACTTTGTCAAAACGTTCACATTTTTTTGTTCAAACTCATAATTAATTACATTAGCCATCATCTAATTATCATCAAAAGATGTATCCTTAATTGGTTTCAGTTTTTTGGTTGGAAAAACCTTTAGGAGGGTCAAAATGATCCCCCTTGTCCATTCGTAATCATAAAATGATCATGATGATGATGACATGAAGACTCTATGGTAAAGAATCAAGAATCTGCATAGCAAGGGGGTTTGGGTAACGACAAAGAAAATCACCACAGCAACAACAAAAACAACAACAGCAATGAATAAACAATGATGGTGATGATGATGATGACACAGTGACAGTGATGAAGAAGCAAGGAAGACCCTATTAAGCAAAAGGGGTGATAATCACTTGGTGATTATGAAAGTGGTGATTGATATGGCAACAATGAAAAAGTTCAACAAGAGCAACATGAATGAAGCAGCAAAGAGGCCAACAATGGCAGCATTCAGGTTGGAGACGATCATGATAACAGTGAAGACACAGAATAAAAGGACATCCCTGCTTAAAATAGCTAAAGGTGACGATTTTCAACTTTAACATCCACCATAATTTGACATCATTTATAATAATCCATCACACAGTAATTCTCTATCAATTGATTTTCTTGAGTCAAATTCACCAACATTTTTCCTCTCCTGTCACTCAATGATGACCTCTTCCAAGACAAGTCGATACATGTGACAGGAAAACTTCCCTGATGGGCTTTTGAAGATGTGACAGATGACATTTCTCTCCATCATAATGGAGTGATAGCTGTCTTGGTCCCAGTCTCTGACAAGTGTCTCTTTCACACATACTCCAGTCTGGTTGTCATAGAGACCTATCCGGCCAACACATCCCGTAATTTCCGAGTCATGCGAAGACAGAACAACTAGTAGGTCCAATTCATCTTCATAGTCAACATCCTGAACTGTCTCATATCCAGGACTGCTGTATGTGTGCTCTTGTCTGCATTTTACCAACCGACCCGAAGATGTGTAGTGGAAACTATTTTTAACTGTGTTTTCATATTTCCGGACAGCATGAAAGTTGAGGTCAAAGCAGGTCTCAAGTTGAAGATACATATTTTGTGAGGTGTCAGCATATCTTTCACTAAGCTTCAGACATCTGTAATTATGCAAATCAAAGGGACACATTTTATTTATGGGGCACTCAATTTAACCCCTTCACTCCCACCAAGTTATCAACATCTAATTTGACCCATGACACCAATTTAATTAATAGTTAGTTTAAGGTTCCGTGCCCCAGTTTTTGTCCCCACCCCCACCCCCACCAATATTTAGACCAAAAAGATTTGTAAATTGGTAATACTTGCCTTACTATTTCAGTATCAGTACACCATTTCGTTAATGCAAAGTTTTGCTAGTCCCACAAATTATATATTCCACTCCTCCACCCCACTACTACTGTATGAACAGTCGCTAATATTGGTCTGTGCTAATGACACAGCTACTAACCTTAAGATGTTAGCTCCAATGTGAAGAATTCTCCCGCTGTGGTCAGCATGGAAATATGCCTGGTCAGGCTCGACTGATAATGTATCCAGTGACAATACTCCATCTTGTGCTAAAGTATCGCCTTTGACAGCTGTGACGTGAAACACACTCTCCTGTGCTTTGGGACTGGTGATGTAATGCCATGGGTTGCCACCAAATGAAACAAAATGATGATTACTAGAAATCTGAAGCAGCGGTGCAGGTCTGGAAGTGAACTTAACATTTACCGGTAACCCGTGTGGATACATTCCCACAGTGCCTGTACAAGGATTGTTAAAACTCAGATTTGTAACATTGTGGTCATGTGATTGGTAATGCTGGCCTAACTTGATAGCATGGCTGTAGTCTTGGATAATTTCTTCAAAGTTGTAAAACCGCACCAAACAAGGTTTATGCATGGTAACCAGAAGTCCTGTTGTAACAGTCGCATCAATGACATCTTGACCAAATACATCTTTGTCTATCTGCATAACTGTAAGAACCTCAAGTGGAGCAATACTGAAAACTGCCAAATACATCAATGGAGTAGATGGAGTTTGCAATTGCTCAGTTCTTATTGAACTCTTGAAGTGAATAGATTTGATAACAATCCTGCATAAATCAGTTTCCCACATGATGTGTTTAAACTTGTACCTTGTAGACAAATAGACGCTCTGCAACTGTTGTCCTGTCTGGAGGTCATACCTCATAAGCCAACCATGTGCCGTAACACCAAGAAGGCTGGGAGAATGCCCACTGTACTCACAACACTGCAAGTATGAGTCCTGTTAGAAGAGAGATGGATATAAAGTTTTTAAATCATTATTATCAATAAGTATTACAATTCTCTGTTACAATAAAGAAAACAGAGAAATTACATTGTCACTCAGGGGGTTACTCGCACACAAAAAATGACAGGGAGGTCGAAAAGTTCAGCTAAACCCTAAACCTAAAAAATACCAAGTTTTAGCCATATTTGGCTCCCTAAAAACTACCTCGATTTTCTAATTAGAATTGGTAATAAGCTACTTTCATAGTCATGCACAGAGCAGGATTGGGGCTTCAGCAGGTTGGCCCACATGATTTGTAAATATGGCAGATTGAGAAAAGAAGGCAAAAGGATCGATAATATTATATCTGAAAGAAGATAAAGAATAGAATTTTAAAAAATCTCAAGGAATAATGTAAACAGGGGTTGTGGCCATGAGCAAAACCCTTACTTTGCTCTGTGTATGAACTTGAAACTGGCTTTTCGCCTTTTGTAAGATCCATGAAGAGATGTCTTCAATTTGTTCTTCTTCTGTGCCTTTTTAGTTTCAATACATTTTGATTTTCTTCAGAAGATTTTTCAAAAACTTAAAAATGAATACTGCAGTGCCCAAAAATACCCTAAAAGTAAAACTTAAGATCCCGATCCCCCCTCCCACCATCAATTTTCCCATTTTTTATGCCCCAGTGGCCATAAGGGGTTGTTGGAAAATCGATTTGTTAACGCTTAACATCAAATTGACATTAAGAGCTGACTCCCCCTCCCTTAACGTCAATCCTATATACAGTACAGAACAACTCGTGACCTGACAACTGTCTATTAAAATGGCCTTTTGAACAGTCGAACAGCGTGTATATTCTAAAATATGATATTTGTACTTGTAAAAGTCAACTAATATAGTAGTGATAGTAAATTTATTTTGGTAACAGCTGCTTTTGTACTTCTTGCTTTTACTTACCATTTCATTCGTTTTTTCTCATTTTTTTCTTAATAACGTCAATCCCAAACCCATGAGACCCCCTCTCTCCCCCTTAACGTCAATTTGACGTTAAGCATTATCAGATCGATTTTCCAACGGCCCCTAAACAAAAAGTTCAAGTCGAGGTCAATTTCCAAGCTGTCATACATTTTGTTGTATTTCTGTCTCTCTGGCCTCGACTCAAAGTTTTTGTTCATGCCCAATCATGGTCACTGGGGCGTGTTATGAAAGTGGTCTATTGAGTGTGCTAACTCAATAATATTTACTTCTATGAAGCCAAATACCTGATCGAGTGGACTTTCAAAAACAACCGCAGACTCGATCTTTTCTGTGGTTCTACAAGGCGGTAACTTATACAGAATGTTCGGTGTCCCATTACGACCGTTGGAAGTGTAACATGTTCTGAACTTGTCGAAAAACAAATGTTGGCAATCAAATCCAACGGGACTCTTCGAGGTTTTCTCCCAGACTTGCTGGAATTGTGAAGAATTCTTTTGTATTAAGGACCGCAGGACTTTCAAATCACCACGAAGTCCTGCACCATGGATTTGTCTGTCTGCCAAATACAAGCAAGCATTCTTCTTTTTAATTTTCGTGTATAAAGCCATATTAAACCGTATGAAAAACGAAGGACTTCTTATAAGCAATAATATAATGTCCTCGTCTCGGTACCGCTGACCACAATTTATCAAAGTCAAAGTTTTTGGAACGTCAGGGAACGTTTGGTTGTTCGTTGTAATTTGTTTCTTCAAGAATCTTTCGAAATCAACGATGAGTAAAACCCATCCGCCTGAGTTAAAGAAGTAAGTAGGTTTTAGAAACGGTTTTGGCTAACTTTACGGGTTCATTTTTATCGTCAGTATCCGTCTGCTCCGATTTATATGGTGACAGCTGCAGCTGCCATCACCAGTCCACTCTTTTGAAAGCTTCTGCATAGAAAAAGAACTGCTGCCAAGAAATCAAGTTCTTCTTAAAAAAAAGTACAAACTACATTGAAATCGTGCTGCTCCCCAGAATCGGGGCAGAAAATCAACCTGCCCTTAACACAGCTAGAGCTCTAGAAATTGAGCTGCACTGTAGAGCTGGTACAAAACACAGGTCACATTTCAAAACTTCATATAAAGCTAATTCTAACGCCAACCACAATTGTTCTAGGGTTTCGTTAATACAGGTTAGCATTTTATCAGGTTTTCAAATGTGACCTGTGAGTGATCTGTCCAATATTTTGTACCAGCCACTTGTGGAAATTGAGATATCAGATAGGTCCCCAATAGCCTTGATTAGTTGATAGTTGATTCTATCTCCAGGCCTGTAGATGGCCTGATGGCCTGTGTAGACGACCCTGAAAACGAAGTCTTGGAGTTTGGAAACTAGGAATCATTTCATACATGTACATCTTGTAAATGTGTGTGAAACAACTGTATATAAACTTTTTTAAAAATCAATAAGAATAATATTGTACCATATATGTGACTGTCCATGCAAAAACCTGTATAAATGCAGTGCAAACACATTCGTTTCCAACGAGGTGTGTTCGCCTGTAAATGCAGGTGAATGCACCTTGAAAAAGCCTGCATTTTTTCCAACACAGCTGCATTTTTTCAAATGCACCTTTGTTTTTTCGAATGCACCTTCAGGTCTATCAATGTGCAATTGTTCGTTCGCTCATTTGCCCGCTCGCCTTGGCTGACTGAGGCATGTGATGGTGTGCGGTGACTTAAGTACAGAAAAAGTATTTTGTTTACAAAATAGTGAAAAGATGCTAACTTAAAACATTCTATTATCGGCTTGGCCGCAAAGGCAAGCCATTTGAAAAATTCTGGAATTTTAAGTAATCACAGTGTTCGTTTTGAGTGGATATGTTAAAAAAACTAAGTTTAAATGCAATACCTGAAGCGAAAATAAAATTACGTCCTAGCGATATAACTAAATTTATTCAAATGAGCTAAAATCCTGTCAACAACTAACCACAAACCGCGTGTGAAATATTTTCTATCTTGACATTCAAATAACCTCAGTCACACACCATACGTTTCAGACAAGTGCAGATGTGTTTAGACTCGTATACATTTCTGATGTCTTGTAATTTGTCCTTTGGGTCACAGACGTTTAAATTTGCTTGCAATATGAGGTTCAGGAATGGAAATAAAACATTTTTAAAGTTTAAATAATTACTACCAGATACTATCTCCGTATCAATGAGAATCATTTATCATAATGGTTACTTTTTCACAGACAAAAAATGTTGCTATTTCTCTCTTGAAGAATATCATAAATCATAGATTGGCTGGGAATGGCAATGTATCTTGAGGGATCAGTGTAAATCACCTCCAACCTGAACTTGTCGATCGCTTGCTTGAAACGCTGGGGAAAGATAAGAATCACAAAGGTGTTCATTATTACAGTAAGCTCCCAGCAGGTAAATGATTGGATGAAATTAACACAGGCACAGAACTTCCTTGACTAGGAAAATTATAGCCATTTTCAAATTATCTTGTTCAGTGACCAACAGTTAAATCTAAATCATAATGAAGTCTTGTGTTTTCCTCAAGTGAACACTCCGTTTGTTTCAAACACACTGCCAAGTTCATTTCAAACACACTAAGGCGTTCGAAATGAACGCAGTGCGTTTGTCAAAAAATGCAGGTGAATGCACCAGAGTGTGAACATTAACACAGGTGAACGCAGTGTTCGTTCTTTTTGAATACACATGCGTTTTTTCTTTTGGACAGTCACATATTGTGAAATGCAACTGAGACTACATCCCAGTTAAAAATACTTGTTCAGAATGGAGAGAGTTGGTGGTGTGTCCAAACATTAGTTGTCTGTAGGGCTTAGAAGTGGGGGAATGGGAGGAGGGGGGGTAGCTTGTAAGTGGCATTTTATGGTACTTGGGATTGCACCAAAGTAGTGACAGTACTGTTTTTTAAGGGGAAATGCTACATTAGATATACATTAGTTGTAAGATTAAGGGCCAGTTATTTAAACTAAATCTTAACTTGTGTTAATCTTTTGTTTAACAGTGTTAGAAACAATAGACTGGTTATATAATTATATATACTGACCCTAAGTTTTTAGGGGAGTGGCTCATAGAATAAACAGAGGATAATATTTCTGACACTAACATCTTTCATCACAGGTACATGGACAAGAGACTGTCACGTAAGTACCTTCCCATGATAAATATTTATTGCAGGTCTATATGCAAAGCTGTAGCAAGCTAGACCTGTAAAGAATACATTGTGTGGGGGAAGGAGGTGAGCTGTAATACAGTGAAACACCGTTAATACAGTTACCAGTGGGCCATAATAATCTGGCTGTATTAACAGGTTGGCTGTATTATTGGGGTTGGACCAAATTCATAGCTAGTATAGTTAACAGAATTTAACGGAAATTATTGTCATGTTGTGTTTTCCTTTCTCAGTTAATTAGCAGTAGTTTTATTAACTGTCAAATTTATTTAGGAAATTTCTTTTTTTTAAAGTCTCGGACTTGGCATGACAAAGACACTTCAATTAAAAAATTGTCATTGTTGTTTCTCAAGATATATTTTTATATCAAATATTTAGTTTGAATGGCCAGCCATATAACTGGGGTAAAATTGCAAACTTAAGAAATATACATGCTGGGACTTCAGAATGTGGCCGTTGGGGTTAATGGGGTGGCCTCATTAACAACAGGGTCTTATTATAAGAAAATGTGTGAGTGTTTCACCAGGACAAAAAAAAGTGGTCATAATAACAAGGTGGCCATGGCAGGGTTCCACTGTACAAGAAAAAGTCAGAACAAGTTAAATTATTTTGGAAACAACCTCTGAAGTCAAATTCCTAGTTTTTGGTTGTAAATTATGAACCAAGATTTTGGCTGGAAGTTACCAATAATTATTAACTAAAGACAATATATTGTTTTATGATCAAGAATAATTCAGCTTACGCATAGATCAAATCAAAACTTTAGCATTCCCCCTCCCCCCCTTTTTCTTCGCTTTTCACCTTCTCAGTAGAGCACAA